>MU614533.1:0-97481 GCA_025201725.1 Chytriomyces sp. MP71 | reverse complement strand
CTCAAAACTGAACCGCCGCGGTCACTACCGCCCCATCGCACCTATGACTTGCAAATCAAGTTCCATCAAGACAGTGATGGGAAAACGGTTCCCCTTCCCAACCCAGGAAAGATATATCCCCTCAGTCCGGCTGAGGAAAAAGTCTTATGCGATTACATCTCCTCTGCTTTGGACAGAGAATGGATTTCCAAATCCACTTCACCTGTTGCTGCTCCTTGTTTCTTTGTCAAGAAGCCTAATGGTGGATTTCGACTCTGTATTGATTATAGGGCCTTGAATAACATCACAATCAAGAACAAGTATCCGTTGCCCCTCCTCCAAGACCTTGCACCCAAACTTGCGCAGGCCAAGCTCTTCACCCATCTGGATCTTCCTGATGCCTATCACCTCCTTCGTATCAGAAAAGGTGATGAATGGAAGACTGCATTTCGTTGCAAGTTTGGCCATTTTGAATACAATGTTGTCTTGTTTGGAGCCATACTGTCCCAATATGGGCCCAGTGGCGATTTCCAACCTGTCGCGTTTTTCTCGCGCAAACTGCTACCTGCTGAAGTCAATTACGACACTCATGATAAAGAACTTCTTGCTGTTGTAAATGCTTTGACCACTTGGCGACATTTTCTTGTGTCCGTTGACCCAGATTTACCAACAATTATTTTTTCCAATCACGATTGATTGAAAAATTTCACCTCAGTGTGCCACCTATCCTGACATCAATACAGATGGTTAGTTAAGATGTCTGAATTTTCATTCCGCATCTACCATCGTCCTGGTGTACTTTCAGGAAAACCAGACACTCTCTCCCACCATGCTAACTATCAAATAAAGCAGGATGATGAGTTACACAGGGAAAATTTCCTGCAACTCTTTCAACATGTGGAGCTCAATAACCTCAACATTCCAACCTTACCATTGTTGCCTCCAATTCCTCTTGGCTGGAATCCATCAAAAAAGCCATTTCCACTTTCCCTCTACTGGGGAAATTCAAAGAACACTGTCTAAACAGGATTCACTTCTCCTTTAAAGACAATCTTTTGTTAATTGTCTTGCCAACCAAATCCCTTCAAGTTGAGGCCTTTCAGGATCAACACGTGTCGACTCTCGCTGGTCATTTTGGTGTTGCCAAAACCATGGAGTTGATTTCTCGTGACTACTGGTTTCCAAGTATGAAACGCACTATTCAACAGTTCATTGCCAACTGTGATGACTGCAAACGTGCCAAACCATCTCGCCATGCTCCTTTTGGTCTCCTCCAACCCCTTCCTATTCCAGAAGAACGTTGGTGGGACATTTCCGCTGATTGGATCACAGATTTACCACCATCCAATGGTTTTGACAGTATCCTTGTCTTCAAGGACCGCCTCTCCAAGCAATGCCACTTTGTGCCCACTCAAAAAACGGTAACTGCTGAAACAACTGCCGAGTTGTACTGCCAACAGGTCATTTGCCACCATGGAATTTCCAGATCAATCGTTTCTGACCGAGATCCGAAATTCACATCTGCCTTCTGGAAACGTTTCACATGGGCTTAAAACGTTCCCTTTCCACCGCGTTCCATCCAGAAACTGATGGATCCACCGAAGTTGTGAACCAAGTCATTGAGCAATATCTTCGAATATTCTGCAATTATAAACAAAATGACTGGGTTGCTTTGCTTTGGCTGTGTGAATTTGCGTACAACAATTCACAGAACTCTTCCACAAATATGACCCCTTTCTTTGCAAATCAAGGACACCACCCTCTCTTTGACTTACAAGTTGTTCGAGGTTCCACGGTCCCATCTGCCAAAGAACGCGTCCGCAATTTGAAAGATGTTCTTGACGAGCTTCGCAGCTCACTTGTTTTTGCACAGGCCGCGTACAGCAAACAGGCAAACAAATATCGTGTTCCTGCACCGGACCTTGCCATTGGCGATCTCGTCTTCCTTGACGCCCGCAACATAAAAATGGACCATCCTTTCAAAAAACTTGAAAATAAGAATCTTGGTCCTTTCAAGGTTATAGGAAAAATTAATTCCGTTGCATTCAAGTTGAAGCTTCCCGCTACCATGAGAATTCATCCCGTTTTTCATGTTTCACTTCTCATGCCAAAACCAAACAAATTGTCACTGCCACCAATCGTCATTGATGGTCAGACAGAGTTTGAGGTTCAAGAAATTTTGGATTCTCGCATCCATTACCAGCGTCTACAGTACCTCATTTGTTGGACAGGTTATGACAGTTCCGAAAACACCTGGGAACCTGCAGATTACATCTCTTCTCAAGTACCAGATTTAGTAAAAGCATTTCTTGCTCAACAGGCATCCAAACCCAAGACAGCTTCTCGCGTTTCTCGAAGCCTGAAGGGGAGATGATGTTATGAGACAATTTCGGACTTTCGCGGGTGATGGAATGATTGGCACAAAACTCCGCCAAGTCCTGACATTTTGCCAAGTCTTGCTGCAACTTTCATTTTAATCCTGTGAACCTTGCTGCGCTTCTTTGGCTAAATAAGTGATGACACGGAATTTGTTCAGTTTTGTTTCTAATTCCTTTGCACCTGATAGGGTGATCAGGATTGATTTCCAGAATGGTCACATCTCCTAAGGAACTATTTCCAGAACTACATATCTTTGGAATCTCTTTATTTTCTCATTTTGTTTTCATTTCCTTTTTTCATTAGTTCTCCTATTTTAGCTGACTTCCTTTCCTTTTGTTTCTCTTCAGTTCAATACAGTCAGTGCTATGACTTTGTTCCATTCCAAACCCTCAAACCCTTATCCCAGCTTTCTGACAAGCAAGAAAACCCTTTCCAAGACCCAATCCAGTTAAGGCTGAGTTTCGTCTCACCTTATTTAATCCCCACGACTTGGTCTTAACAACAACACTGTCAACTCAACTACAGGCTGTTCTATATTCTTCCTCAAATATGGACAACATCCAAGATCTGTCATGAATCTTGACTTTACTGTATGACTCTCTTGACACTGCAACCTCAAGGCTACATACCAAGCTGCAAGGATTGCATTTGAAGTCATCAAGATCACTATTTGGCTATTTTCAATTGCTGACACATCAAAACTCTTTCCAAAGTCAACAATTATGTTCTCAGCTGCCAAATTTGTCATTGACCAACCAAAGAAATCCAAGCAGTACACCAATTGCTACAAGATTATTGCTCATCAGGACATTCCAGATACATGGGATGTTTGCCCCGTTTCCAATCCAAAAAAGCTACAGCTTTATGACTATGATCAGGGCAAGTGCCCCCTGCATCAACAAACACTGCATTACTGACAAAAAATTTCACCAACACAAACTCTACAGCAAACAATAAGTTTAGTCTCATGGAAAGGACACCATCCAGTCTACAACTGTTGGATTGACACTACTCTAGAACTCCTATGAAGGTTGTGAGAGCAAAATCAAGTACCTTTGGATGTTGGAGGGTGTAACAGAGAATATTCTGTGACAATTAATTTTGTCCTGTTCTTGCCACACAACAAGCATTCAATAGCTGTTTTCTCAAAGTTTCCACATTTACAAGTATAAGAGCAAACTCTTCTGACCTAAATAAATATCGAACTGACATAGTCTATTCCATATCAACAAGGGTATTTAACTTGTATTAGAATGATATATGTGATTTATTATGGCATCTGCTTGGCTGCGGCTTGCCTTACCAGCCGCAGGGTTTTCTGAAAACTGAAGAGACATCCATGGTCCTTCAAAAGTGTTCCAAATTTGGCAACCATGTCGAGCGGGACTGCCAGCAATAGCAGCGGAGTGACTCGGCCAGCTGTGATCTTGGCCGCGTTTCTCGTAGCAAACGTGGCAATTCAGACTCTTCGGTTGACGTGGAGCCTCAAGCCTTCCGCTGCTGACCACCACCACCACCTTAAGGGATTGCTCCCTTCTCAAAGCCACCGGTTTCCGTTCGCCACAAACTCAACCTTAGCATCCAACGCGGTCCTCTTCACGCCAGAAAACGCTTCGCAAGGCTTCTCCATCCCGCAACTGCTTGCACTCTGCCACGCAGGAAGATCGCTCACACTCACGCGAGAATGGGCAATCGAGGCCCCCGAGAACGATAACGCCGCGCGCGAGAGTCTCATTCGCAATTTCATTCATGTCTGTTATCCCTTCGAGATGATGACATCGCAGGTAACCTGTGGGTTTTTGCCTGACGTGGAGAGACTCAATCAACCCATCGATTAGGGCGCTCGATCCATGGGGTTTTGCAGCGACTACATTCAGTACATCTATCATGCAAATGGACGGTTGGTCGATGAGTTTGGGGCAACCGAATTCCACGCAAAGAGAGTTTCGTGCCCTAACTCCACCTTCATTCACGGCGAATACCTCACCCCCGCTCTATACGACGATGTATCATTGTCTCAGATCGATCAAGCTCGTTTATCTGAGTTGACAAAGCTTCCTCTCGCGAATCTTCCCCAGACCGTCCCGGCTGTTCGCAATATGTGGCTCCCAAACCTCGAGCAAACCAACAAGGCACACCTGTCCATCTTGCCGCTCTTCCACCAAATTCTCTGCAAAACTCGAATCACATGTACAGCCATGCAGCAATACGTTCAAAAAAACCAGGTCTACCCCACTCCTAAATTCGAATACATGTCCCACAGCAGCCCCGACGTCCTCCTCGATGCCCGCCATCTCTTTGGTGACCCTTTTTTCACCACTCTCACAAACTCCACCCGCAGCTATAACAAGTTTCTCCACACACATGGGCGCACTGGCACAAAGCGCACGGACCAGGTCGTCGAATGCTGGCTCACACACGCGGACTTCCCACAGCTCACCATCGTGGGCGAGCTCAGTCAGTGGCGCTCGGACCTGCAAGAAAAGGCGGCGCGCGCGGCAAACATTCATTTGGCGGATTTCGTGGACGTGTCCACGCTGCGCGCCTTGCAGATTGAACATGGGGTTGCAATTTGCAGCAGCACACAGGAAGGATACGGGCACTACATCAACGACGCGCGGAGCATGGGGAGTTTACTGCTGGTGACGGATCACCCACCCATGAGCGAGTTTGTGAATGGAGATGGGGTGGATGGGATCCTGATTCAGCCGAGTGGGAAACCGTTTAGCAGTGATTACCAGGCATTAAGCAATGAGTTTAAGAGTATTGCAGACGTGCAAATGACGGATATCTGTGCTGCTGTGAAACGCGTCTTGAAAATGAATGAAAACGAAAGAAAGCGGATAGCAATGGAGGGGAGAAAGAGCTATGAGAGGGACACTGCTTTCATGGTGGAGAAAATGAACGAGCTTGTAGAGGAAGCGTGGCAGCACTTGGGTCGGAATCAGGAAAGTCTCAACCAAGCACAATATGTACTTTAAAGCATATCCATGAGTATCTTAAATTCATGTGTACACTGGACAAAAATGGGCAAATGGGGAAATGCAGTTTACATCACTTCTAAACTTGTAATTAAGAATAACCTGAACTGAATTTTTAATACATTATTTTTGACTTTCTACTTAATTATCAAGGTTAGCCCATTTGTAAAACTGCTTACTGTTAAGATAATATTCATAATGAAACAGACCCATTGCAAGCAACAGAATAGTCAAAAAGGATGTACTAAACAAAGCTCATGTTCCTTTGCCAATCAATTCTGCAATCGAGATGCTGCTTGAAATCTCGGCCATATGCATCCCATCCAAGCTAGGACAGAGACTAAGCGACTCTTGACTCTGCAGCAGCCTGCGGCTCAACGAACAGTACTTGTGCCAGAAACTTTAAAAAATTATGAATTTTACTAAATAACATGTTACTTTGTGACAAATTAATCTGTGATTACATCAATGAACACAGTGTCTGACACTGAGTATTCGGGGAACATTACTTTGTCTCATGCCAGGACTGCACCTCAGGAATTTTCACATGTAATAATCAAAGATGTGTGATAATATAATCAAAGGGATAGGGATGATCACCTGCAGAATGACCTTGCAAGCTCAGTGCACTCACAAACCTCTAAGTATCTGATTCTCCATTGCCGTACAGGCTATGTTTGTTCGCACCATCTGATAACATGGAGGGATTTGGCGTTGTACAGTTGGAACTCAGGAGAAGCAAAGTCAACTGGAAATAAAGCTCACATGCCTCAACGGCATAACACTTGGCTGCCATGCAGGAGGTCACTGGTTAGATCCATGGCAACAGTGAAGCATTCAAGGTCATTGACTTCAGTCTGCACTGGTTACAATTTGCTCACTCCATTCTTTAATCTTTCTTTTATCTTATGTTGGGTATAAGTATGGTGAATGGAGTAGGGACAAAAAAACCATTCTCATTACATGTGCTTGCTGTCTCTTTCTTGGTCTTGTATGTTCCTGCCCTCGTAACACTCCTTCATAGAATTAGACTTCATATTGTATGTTGTTTCATACTAGCTAGCTTAGTGAAGTGACCATTCTCAGTACTTGTGGTTGCGTCTCATTCTTGGTTGCTTGTGTTGCTGACATTGTACACTCACTCATGCATCTGCCTTGACCATCTTGTATTCATGTTCTCTGTCTTAACACAACATATGAACATACTCCAGTTTGATGTTTCCAGCTAGTGTCACTTATTTACACAGAAGAGGACAGCCAATGGATTAAAAGGCATCTGTTGTTGGGATAAAGAACTGACAATGTGTTCCATTCCACTGCCTGCCCTTGGAAAGCATCATCAGATACTTTACAACATCTCCTTCCTGGAAAGGCACAGTAAATCACATAAAAACCAATTCTCTTGCTCAGTGTTTGATTAGAAATATGATTGTTCATCCTTGAGCTCCATCAATGCCACTATTCAATATTTGAAGGAGTTGGGCACATCAGATTGGGAGCAATTGCATATTATGGTAATTTCAAGGTCTTTGACTCCTTCAGCCATCTGAAATGCAACTACTTTGCAGTAAGACAAATGGAGTCAGGTCTGACAAGGAGAAGCTTACCAAGACCTTATTGGAAGCTGAAATTGACATGCACAGCTTGGCAAAGAGCTCAGGTGAAGTTAGTATATAATACTGATAGGGATTCAGCAATGTTACTTGCAATCAGCATGGAAAGAAAGAGTACCTGAAAAAGGATTGCCAAAAAGCAAGAGACCTGGAAATCCTCAAAGTACTACTTCTAAGGCTGTCAAGAAGCATTCAGAATAGTTCAGTTTGGATTTGTGAGAAAGCATGAAAGTATATCAACTACTACAGTAAATTTTTTAGATTAAGGACAGTGGAGCCTCAGATCATTGTTGTAGTGATTGTACTGCTTCTATTGATTTTGGGCCAAAGACTCCAGAAGTTGAAGTAGTTGACAGCAAGTTTCCTGAAATCAAGGGCTGCAGGAGAATGAAATTCCATTTTTAGTGAGACTCAAGATTCCTTTATATCACACTCTCAGATTTTTGGTATGGTCCAACACTCAAGTGTAATTTGATTTCTACTATTGCATTGACGTTTCATTGTGCTTTTGAGATTACTGAAAATGGCAGATGTGTCTCCATATTTTCAAATCCAACAGTTTGCCTGGTGGTGTTTTTCAATATGTTTTTTATTCATTGCAAACAACTAAAACAAACCTTGCAATATCCAACTATAACAAAGAAGATATGAAAGCCACATATGGCAGTCAATTCAAAACAAGTTTCTGACAATCCCAAAACTACAAAAGACAATTCTGCCTCTGAAAACAAAAACAACCAAGTCCAAACACCCATGAATACATAGGTGGATAAGCAAGTACAACAGCACTTCTCCTCACTTGAGGATTCATTCTACTATACCCAACATTTTGACTCCTTCTTGAACAAGTTTTCCCAGACTTTTTGTCAACATCTGCTTTCATATTCCTGTTGCAATATATACACAACATCCAAATTATTGTTTTGAATGTATTCTTGAATAAATTCAATCTTCACAGCCATCTGCTTAGTTCGTCTAACATCCAATCACCATTGAGAATTTATTATTTTTTTTTCCCAAGTAACATATTATCATTGTAGATAGTAATTTTTGATGTCAGAATCCCTATGAAATGCAATAGATCATGTTCCCATAGCATATGTGTCAATGCCATGTAAATACTTTCAAGTTCTGCTGCTGTAGTAGAACCAGCAACTCCTCCTGACTTTTTACTTTTCCAATGCAACAGAATGCTATCCAGGAAAGTAATATATTCATATGTAAATTTGCACTCTGTAGTATCTCCAAGCCATTCTGCATCAGAATGAGCAGAATGATTCGATTTATCAGCTTTAGAGTACTTGAGACTCAACTTTGTGGAAAATTGACATGTCTAAGAACATCACGCGCATGTTTCCAGTGTAGATCAGATGGTTCATTGTTGAATCAGATCAACATTCCAATTTAGAAAGATAAGTCCGGCCTTGTCCGTTGAGTTAGATACAATAAACTTCCAATGAAACTTCTGTAAGGGTTATCTGATTTCACACTCTCTCCTCCTAATGATTGTGACTGTAAATTTGCTAACAGTGGGGTTTCGCGTTAATTGCAATCAGTCATTCCAAAATGATCCAGCAATTCCGAAATAGTACCTTACTCACCATCACAACTAATTTGCATACTCACAAATTGCTTCACATTTCCCAGATCTTTTGATTGGATATTTAAGAACAAGTTCAGTAATAAACTCTTTCCATATCAATAGCTTCTCGCTACTGCCAAGAAAGTCATCCACAATCAAGATTATCTTCCTGAATCTGGAATCAGTCAAATTTCCATGCTTAAAAATACATTTGTCATAAATGCTAGCAGTAAAATCAATTGACTTCAAAAATGCACTGAATCTTTATACCAAGCATTAGCTGCTTGTTTTGTTCCATACATGTGACCAATCAAGTTCTCAGACCATGCAAGTATTCTTCCCAAGAGGATATTCTTCAAATCTAGGAAGCTGCTTCATGCATACCACATCCAACATTTAGCTTGAACAAACGCATTTTTGATGTCTCCTTGATATATCAACAGCTCTTTTGTGACACATATTGTGAAGAATATACAAATTGAATATGGACGTGCAATTGGAGAAAAGGTGTCCATAAATTCAATCCCTTCAATCATAGAGAATCCCTGTGCAACAAGACGTGATTTGAATCTCCCAGGTTTACCATCAGCACTCTTTTTCAGAACATCCACAAATTGACAACCAATGACATGCATGTCCTTAGTCCACGGAATTAACCTCTATGTTTCGTACTCTTTCAATTGGTCAATCTCGCGTTTATGTGCTTCAATCACTTTAGGGTCTAACTCTTACCCAATAGAAGCAAACGCATAGTGAACTGGGTTTGAGAATTTACTTGCCAATAATCTTTGCGAGGAACAGGTAAACGAGATGAACGACTGACAAGGAATGGCCGCACTTCTTTGTCAAAGTGTCACTCTATTTAGATGCCAGGGATCCATTATATGTCATGGATTGGGACAGTGATTCCATCGCACCTGTTGGAGAAACTTCGCAGGAAAGGATTGCTCGCGAATTATTGGTTTTGTCTTGCCCCCAAGATGACAAGAAAGTGGAGTCTCTCTTGATCAACAAGATGAGCAAAGAAGCTATTAATTTAGTTGGTATGGAGCCAACAGCTTTCTGTATGGTTGAAACTTTGAAAGCCAATTATCAAAGTCGTTCAACCAACAGAGTCTTGATCAGGTTGGATCACCTTTGGACCTGAAATATGATGGATCTAGCAGTATGATTGCACGTTTATCAAGCATTAATGTGTCAATCCAATTCCTAAGGACAGTGGAGAATTGAATTGGGATCAACACCATGTGGTCGCGATTCTTAGATCATTGCCTGGATCTGCTGAATGGAATGCTATTACCTCCCCATTGAAACAATTGGAATCAGGTCTTTCAAAGGACAAGTTGACGCGAAAATTGAGGTCTGGATTGATTCCAAAAATTCATCAAAAAGTTCTTCTCGCCACGGTACCAGTCTTGCGATCCAGCAAGTCTTCCTGAACGGCTACCTCCCATACGCCGAGGGCTTTCTGGACGCATTCCACTGCCATCCATCGAGCCCCAAGGTGGCCACGGTCCGCAGCATCGTGCAGCATTGTGCAGCGGATGGTCAATTTCAAGGTCTGAAAGAACGTTGTACGCAGATCCTGTCTCGGGGGGTTTTGAAGGGCGCGTTGGAGAGCATGGAGGTGATTGTGCCGATGAGCAGCGCGAATCATGGCGTGGTTAACGGAGACAATTTTCACGTAGAGGAGTGATTTATAAACGCTGTTCTTCTTTTGTTTCAGGTCCGAATATGGTTTGTCTGGTGTTGGGATGAGAATCTTGCGGACTGAGCTTTCCTTTTTTACGGCCTTTTCCCTTCGCATGTCCACCTCGATCAAAAATCTCATTTCACTTCTTGCATTCAACTTGACTTTAATCTGTCGTTACTTCAAAGCTTGAATGTCGGCTGCAGCCTCCACTGATGTTCTCGACACGTCCACAGTGCTCCTGAAAACGCTGTCTTATGCCGTGGGCGGGATGACCATCGAATGCGCCGCTCGATCGATCCTCAGCGCCTCATTGAAGCTGTATCAAGGACCCTTTCCAACTGGTTCTGCAAAGCCCGCAGCTACATGCCTAAACCTTGTTTTGATACTGGTCGGAAGCTCGCTTTCACTCATTCTCAGCTTAATGACCATCGGAACCTCCTTCATATCCATAAATGTTTGCATCGCTATGTCATTTTCAGCCAATCTGTCATGGCATCTGTTCTTCGTGATCTTCGCGGCATTTTTGATGTACAAGACCTGGCATGTGTGCAATGGAAATAGTGTTTACACAGCATTAGCGGTGCTTCTGTTCATGTGTCGAATCTCATTTGGTTTCGCAGACCTTGGCTTCAGTGGCGGAATCATTATCGAGGACACTTGTAATTACAAGCAAAGCGAGGTGACGGGTATCGGGTACGCTGCCAGAATTGGAACATGAGCTCAGCTAACCATCAACCAACCAGCTACGTCGCAAGCGACCTCGCCATAGACCTCCTCTGCACAGCAGCCACTCTCACCAGTGTGCAACGGAACCGCCGGATACCAACCCTCACACCTCTACTTCACACCCTCCTTGCGGAGAACTTGCTCCGCACTTTATTCGTGACTACATGCCAAGCGGCCCTCACCGCGATCTTACTCGCGCGTAGAGGGGATGGGATTCTCCTCGCCTCTGTTGTGGCGGTATACGTCTACACTCAAGCACTAGGGAGTGAGTTTGCTTGGCGCAAGGCACGCAAGGCCGCGATTGAAAGAGGAAAGCGGGAGGAGGAGTGGGAGGCAGGGAGTGAAGTGGAATTGGGGGATGACTGACACTCAGCTTGAATATTCAAGTTTTTCATGTACATTCTTTTTCATTTCAATTATATCCTGTCACACTTCGTTTTGGTTCACCCGTGTACTTTTGATATTTTGTTGGTGAGTGTCTCTTGGGGTGAACTGTTGAAAAACCAGTCCAGTCGTTTCAATCTGGCATTTGTCGCTCACACCCCATACGCCTCAGTGATGCACCTGCCTCTACAATTTAAAATTGAATATGATGTGAGCGGTTCAGCAGTGGCATCAAAATGGAAGCATGGTTCTGTCGACGAAATTTGTTGTCGGCGCAACAGGGTTATCCCTCACTAAAATAGTGTTGAAATAGTGTTGGTAAGAAAGAACTTAACACCTAAGCCATTAAACTCGTTACGAGCATTGGCTTCCACTATTGGGTTCAAACACAAATGCGCCCAAGTCCGTCGTCACGGTCACTTTGAACCTCAGAGAAAATAGCTACTGTGGCGGTATTCATGAGCTGTCTGTTACTGGGACTGCATGCATGAAAATTCGCAACTGACTTCGAAAAATATAGGTGGAACCCAAGTGAGCACAAACAAGTTACGTCAGCGCCCATTGCAAATGCAAATAGTTCTTTTTCTACATTAACTATCTTATTTAGAATCCGCTCAAAATATTACGTTCAGTAAAACGGGAGAAGACATAGTCCTATTTTCACCGCTTTATCGAACATCGAACAGCAAAGCTAAAACGCACTTGAAAACTTACTTCCATAACTTCAAATGGTACCAACAATAATGCTCTGGATTATGTTCAATGTGGCGATATTTTTGGTGGGACTCTCGATCCTTGCATGCCTTGGTCCCGACGAACCGAGTAAGGGCCTGAGTTTAGTCCAGAAACGAAAAAGTTCAGACAAAGATCCAAGTTCCGAATATGTATCGTACACAGTGTGTGACGTTGGATTATTTTCCGTTAGATTTGAAGTTGAAGCCCAGACTTATCAATGGAAAAGTAACGCATTGCTTTACAGACAGATGGCACAGGAACGATGTTGTGACACAGAGAAGATTGTGAGATTTTGAGCCAATGTTCCTTCGGTGATCATAAAGACGTAATAGTTGACAAAGAACATAAGTGAATAATATGAGGCTTTTCTCCTTTCAGGTTGACCTGAAAAAAGTAATCCCCAGCAACCAACACACACTAACACACCATCACAATATGAGCAGCAGCCATCTTCCTCCGAGCGGCGCCTCGAATCCGCTGAGCGCTGGTATGTCGGCAAACCGACGCACAAACTCGGGTCCATCGGCGGCCATCGCGGTTTCATCGGGAACAACAGACCCGAAAAGAACCACGAAAACATCCTCAAAAGTACGCAATCTTGATTACTTATAACATGCCTTATCTGTGACTATCAGCTCGTTGTATTCCCGCCCGCGTCACCGCCTCCCGTCCCGCGCGACAGTCTCTCTGCGGGGATCTCCTTGCAGCCACAGCCGCCGACTGCCTCTTTGGAGCTGTCTCCGGGTGAGGCCCTAGGACACGTTGAGTTCAGTGCCTCCGTCAACGTGGCATCCGCTGAGTACGCGCCCTTGCCTCCTCCAGCCAATGCCTCATCTTACTCGGGTACCATTCCCCCTTTGATGCCTTTTTTATGCATTGACCCAGCTTGTGCATTGAAATATAGGTCCGCGGACAGAAGCAGAACAGCTCTCGAAGGAATTTCGCATCCACCTTCCCAGAGTCACCTGTTATTGTGCCGCAGACGCGTACGACATTCCAGCTATTGCGCGCTTTTTGAAAACAAAGCATGGTGTGATGGGGCGCCAGTATGACGAGGCGCTATACATTTCTTACGAGCATCGCGTTGTCGGCCCACCCGGGTCTGCCGCTTATGCGCAATTGATGGCGAGGCATACCGCGCGTGTTTTACCGAGTTGAGTAGCGTTGAATTCGTGGAGCAACTTAAGAGCGTTGGATACTAGCTGCCTGCGGTTATACGAGAACTCTGATGGCTCATAATTCCACCAGATATACCCATTTCCAACGCATTTATAGCAACAAATTTTGCTGAATCCCTTGGAGGTGGTCCAGGTGTCGAGGGCAATAAGCTGGATCCAGCAACTGGTCAGATGGGTCACAATGCGATACCGCTTGAATCTCTTCACAATGTACCGTCTTCCTCAGCCCTTGGAAGGTCCCCTCGGACCAATCACACTAACTTTCCGGACGCGTCTCATGGAACATTTGCCAACTTTCCCGAAACCCATCTCACGGATCCTCACTTGAGCGCTAGCGCCTCCACGAGCGATAGTATTGTCGCTGACACGGAAGAATCAGCCTCTCCTGACGCGCAACGAATCCCAGTTGACGCAGATTCAACCCAAGTAGCCTCCCAGGCCACGCCTGGCCTCGATGATCGCCGGCCGAGCATGGCAGGACTGCGCAAACGCGGTGGAACAAGCAGTCCCTCCATGCGCAGCATTACACCGACGGGAATGGCGGCTACCAGCCCCCGCCGTAGTCAACAGAACCTCAAGGCCGCCGGCGAGGGCGATGGAAAGTGGATGGGACGCAATGAAGTATTTCTGTTTGACTTTGGAGTCATTGTGCTTTGGAATTTCACGGCGGAGGAGGAGCAGTTGTACCTGTCCATTTTGAAACCTTTTGCAACGAACCCACGGCATGCAAGTGAGGCCGAGATTGAGGATTTCCACTTTCAGTATGACTTCAGTAGACCCAATCAACCGCGTATTTACAATGACATGATCACGTTGAGTGGCTTCCTTAATCGTTCCGAGATGAACAGCCTAAATGAAATGAAACGACAGCCTCAAATCTGGCAATCCCATGATCAAACTCACCATCAGTCATGGTATTGCGCAAAGTGCCAAACTGACCTACTTTGAAAACACGATGGAACACGAAATTGTCGAAACGAGCGTGCTACCGAAGATGATGGCCAAGTACGGCGAAGTGAAGCTCACGCGCGATGATGTGCTCAAGATTGTGGGGCGACTCTTCAAGTTGCGCATGAATGTGAACCTGGTTAGCAATGTCCTGGACACACCCGAGATTTTCTGGAGCGAGCCTGAGTTACAGGGGCTTTACAATGCGATTCGAGGTTTGCATAGTATTTCACTTCTTAAAAGTGAATCTAATCACCTTTTTTTTTTTTTTTTTGCAGGGTATCTAGAAATCTCGCAACGAGTGAAGCTGCTCAACAACAGGACGGGAGTCGTCAGTGACTTGCTCGACATGCTGAGCGACCACTTGCATGTATCGCAACAGAGTCTCATGACTCGTATCGTTATTTTCTTGATTGTCATTACATGTATTGTGGCAAGTGCGGAGGTATATGTCAAGTTTCTGTTGGATAAGGCGACAGGGCATTTTGTCTGAACATCATTTGATGCTCGTATTGGACAACCAATTTCTTTTTGTTCAATCTCAATTTTGTTGATGGTGGGAAAGTACGAGCCAGTTTTCGTGACCCCTCCGAGCTGTTACCTTCATCAAGTTGATGAAACCCTTTTGTCCAACAAAAAACGATAGTCGTACAGTCACATCATCTTCAGATGATTCGAAGGTCAACGCGCCAATGAAACTCAACCGAGACTCAGCGACATGAAGTAAAAAAAGGAAGAATATGGACTTGTTGAAGTGCCCAAGTGAACGCTGCACGACGAACTTAAATTCCCTTAAGACATCTTTCAACGACTATTGACACCACATCCGAAATGTAAGCTGTCGCAATGTCCAGGATCGAAATCACTCGAAAAGAGCATGAATCACTGAACAGTCGTCTGTATCGTATTTTGTTGTTGTTGTGGATGCATGCGTGGACATTTACTAGCGCAGGTACTTCGAAAAATGCAAGGAACCCAAGTGAGCACAAACAAGTTACCTCAGCGCCCATTGCAAATCCAAATAGTTCTTTTTCTACATTGCCTCTCTTAGTTAGAATCTGCTCAAAATATTACGTTCTGCAAAAACGGGAGAAGACATAGTGCTATATTCACCGCTTTATCCAATTCGTCAATGTATCTATAGAGTACAAACTTTTTGTACGTCGCAGAACCGTTGAAAAGGGTGCATTTCCCTTCCAACAAAAGTTAAAACGCACCTGAAAACGTGCTTCCATAAACTTCAATCGAAACAGCAACAACGATCTGGATTATTTTCAATGGGACGATATTTTGGAGGGACCCTCGATCCTTGCAAGCCTTGCGCGCCTGACAATGCGAGTAAGAGTTTTTCAAAGCAAAAGAATTTTTTTGGCGTTAGGTCCAATGCTTAAATGCTTTAAATCAAAATTATGTTTGAATATTCCAGTGAATCTGTCGTTGATCTGCTGACTCACTGTATGGTCAGGAAATTTTTTGCATCTCGGAACCTCGATTTTGGTTGGATAACGTTAGCAACAAAAAGTCGTCCACAACATCCAAATCTGGTATTTTCTTGTTCCAATTTACACATACAGCCAATCCCAACCGGTCCATCCGTACTGAAGGAGGTTTATCGTCGGTTCTAAACCTAATCGAAAGTCACCAAACTAAAATACAGGTAGGTAACTCCCCAATAGCCCCTCATTATACCATAGATACCTGGTTGAGCTATGTTGGTCAATTTTGTGGTCCGAATTTTTTCGCAGCCTGGATGTCCATCGAAATAAGATAAACGAGTGCCAGCGATCCTCGGCGAGTGTGTTGCAACACACTTGGGAACATACGCGACATCTTGCTCCTTCTATTTTTTCAGCTGGCGCCAGCGCTCAGATACTTGCGTAAAGTGCTGGGTGCCCCGACAGGGCTTGATGGTGGACTTCCGTGTGGCTCTCAGTTTCGGCGGACCTCCACTATTTCCGGATACACTCTGGATCTTTGCTGGATTTGTAAATCAATTCTCATTGCGTGAAGAGACGATTTTGAAAGTTTTGTTAAGTCCCTCACCCCCATTAAGAATGAATGAAATTCCGCTTAATTTGGACTGAACATCATGTGGTAAGGACCTAAATATTGAAGGTTTCATACCCCCCAGCCTCACTGTTCTTAACTTCTCTAGGCAGACAAATGTCCATCCCAGGCTTGATTGCCTCATAACCCAGACCCCACTTTTTTTATGATGCGCACTATCGCCTCCCTTCTCACCCAAACTAAATTGACAAATCCGAGACTATCCGTCTTTATTTAAGGTACCCTTTCTTCGATTGCCTCCAACCGTGACCACATTTCCCTCCCAACCGGAAACCAATGCCCTTCCTCCCCCCACGCCTCGCCCCCCTCCACAGTTCTCCACCGTTCCCTGTTGTATGTTCCCGTGATCTGCGCGAGAGCCTCCGCTGGAAACAGCCACATCCACACCGCGTGCCCCATCACGCACACAGTGTTGTCCCATGCACTACCAAGATCCCACACATTCCCTTCCACATCCACGCGCCGACCGTTATACGCGTAGCTGCGCGGGCCGGGGCGCACCATGTCTTGCGATTCGATCGTGGTGCGGTTCTGGACTAGGAGGAGGGCCTGCGTTGTTGTTTGCGCGGCGGGCGTCAGGGGTAGTGCATGCGCGATTCAAAAATAGGAATGTGTAATCTGTGGGGCACTCGAATATGCACCTGGTTGTGGAAGAGCATGGTAACAATGCAGACGGTGGGTGTTAGGATGCAGAGGTTCATGCCAATCAAAATCAGTTCAGAGTCCGATACGGGGGTGCTACCAGTGTCGCTCGTGCGACTGGGGCCGTGGAGGAGGTGCGAGAGGAGGTCGTTGAGGCGAAGGAGGAGAGTGAGGACGCAGAGCCAGGTTGCTAAGGCGGTCCATCTGTTTTCCGTTGGAAGCACAATTCAGCAAAGGGCTCGTTTTTTATGGGCGGCTCGATATTTCGAAGGGAGGGGAAGCCTTGTCGCGTTGTTGCAATCGATCCCTGTTGAAGAATGAACAGCATGCACATTCCTCCAGTGATTCAAGCCCTATTCTTACCCTAAGAATCTAATGAAATGCGCATGATTCGCCCATCCGATGCAGTTTCCTGCCCAGTCGCAGTAATGGTCCATGCGCAGGACGCATCGGCGTAAGGCGCGACAGTGATGTGTTCGGGGTGGTTTGAAGTGGTTGCACATGTGACAGAAGATGTATTCAATCTCAGCATTGGGATCGTGGATGGTTACGTCTTGGATAGGAGTCAGAATGAGGGCAGAGTGGGGTGGAGGGGTGTAAGCGGGTGAGGGCGACCCGGGATCTGTTTAGGCACTTAGATGATAGGAAAGTAATGGAAACAAGATCACCTGTGAGGATCACGAGAAGGTAGTTGACGAATGCGTTTGTGGAGGCAACGAGCAGCGCGACCTTCAGCAACACGATGCGAGTTTGGATGCACGCAAGCGTAGTCGTTGTGAGGAAGAGGAAGAGCGAGACGACGCACAGCACCATGGCTGCACTCGACCGCAAGCGTTTGAGCAACGCGGGGCTGCTTGCGCCCGCTCCCCTCCCCACGCTGGAGAGGCCCAGGACCACCCCGCTTTCTTGCTCCATCCACTTTCAACTGAAGAAGTATCGTTTATTTACAATGTTCAACCCTAGCTCTGTCTACTCTTTCTCAACACGTTGAACAGCACAACCAGACCCAGGTACGAGACCAACTTGAAGACAGCCGCATTCGAAATGTTCTTTTGCTCTTCCGCCGAGCGAGCGTCTTGGAATATCTTTTTGAAGTCGGGAAGCATTGCTGGTTACGGAATGGGTTTGGCACTTTGTTTTGACGAAGCTTCTCATCAGGACCTTGCTGCCAGATAGACCTGGGGCACCGAGTCAGATGGATCACGCAGTAACAGAAGGAAAAAAGGACCTGAAACATTGTGAATGTGATCCAGCCAAGCAGCACGCTCGCAATGACACACTTTTGCAGTGCGCAAACATCCACCTTGACCTGGATGCATCCAATCTGGACTCGCGCCGTCCGCCTGTTTGTCCTCCTCCTTCCGATGACGGCGCCATCCTCCTCTGACCCGTCGTCACCGTCATTGTTCTCCGAGTCAGAATCCAGCGCCATTCCCATTCTGCGCATTGCGCTCTGCGAAAAAACCCGCATTTCCCTGGCGTCGCGTGCGCTTGGCGCCACTCCTATTTCCTCATCGCGTCGTATTTCTGTGACGCTGGTGATGGGCTCATGCTCGGCGGTGTGTGCCGTCATTTCGAGAACTTGCTTTCAAAACAAAGGTTCTGAGGATTCATCCTCACTTTCAAACCATACCCTGCGCCTGCTGTTCCGGCTGCGTTTGCGTACACGAACACACTAAGTGAAAGAAACCCTTCACGCAGACACACGCCCTCTGATTTTTGTTGCTGGATTATAATGAAATTCTAACAAAAGCTACAAGGGACCTCCTGCACCCAAAGCAGAAAACATATTTCTGGACCATTGGACCAGTGGAGATAGAATCCCTTGAACATCGGGAGATATTCTTAAAAAAAAGGTTTCATACTTTATTTCAATATCAAGCGTTGAGCTTTACTTCACACGATTGACAATCTCAGTCACCAGCCCAGCAGCCACCACCGTTGACCCAGACCGAATCATAAGGCGGCCCAATTCGCGTGACACCTTGGCAAGCTCTACGCATATGGGCCGCTCCAGCTTGATGTCCACAATGGCAGTCACATTCTTGGGCAACGCACTTTTCATTAAGAGATGACGGTCAGAACCTTTGTGATGAACAAAAAGGGCATTACCGCGGATTCTTCTTGACAACTTCTCCGGTGCTCTTGTTCAGCACAGCAACCAGTTTCGAAATGATGGCTGGCGTAGACGCACTTTGATGATGCACAACAATAGGAACACCCAACGTGAGCGGAATGGCAATATCAAATGTTACAATTTTGACTTGCACCACATCAGCCACAGGCATCAAGCTCTGCGGAGAGCAGAGCACGTTTCCGATTCTGCGTCCAAACATCGTATCAAAACCAGAACCACAACGACAAAAGTACACCTCACCCAACCCGTTCCACCTCCACCCCATTCAAGGTCAGAACAACATTATCCCCGGCGACAGCCCACTTGACGACCTCCCCATTCATTTCGATCGCCTTAACACTGCCGTGGTCACCCACGGGCATAACAGTCACGAGATCCCCCATCTGGACAGTACCCGCCTCCACGCGGCCACTCACTGTCAAACTCCCACCGCTCCCGGCAGTAGCGCCTCCTTTGAAGTAGTCCGTCACAGGCAACCGGAACTCTCTCTCCAGTGCTCGGGCAGGTGGCTCCAACGCATCTACGCCCTCATTCTTAATCATACATACTTCAAGAAGGAAAACACTCACCAAGACACTCCTTCAGCGTCGGCCCTTCATACCATGCCTGCAAGGCCTCGGTCTTGAGCTGCACCATGTTCTCCCCGCTGAATCCACTCACGGGCACGAACGTGACGCGGTCCTTGCGGAACCCAGCGCCCAGGAGGAACAAGCTCAGCTTCTCTTTGATTTCGTAAAAGCGAGCCTCACTCCAGTCCATCTGCACACGCACAGTCACACACCGTTAGAAACAGCGCGGGACCACGGAATGGACTGACCGTGTCGAGTTTGTTGACGGCAACTACGAGCTGCGACACGCCGAGGCTGCGCACGAGGAGCGCGTGTTCACGCGTTTGGCCTCCGTGTTCGAACCCGGCCTCAAATTCGCCCGTACTGCTGGCCACGACGAGGAGGGCCGCATCTGCCTGTTCAACATCATTAGTCCAAGGCCAAAGTGGTGATACCGAAATGAAGGAGCTCACCTGACTCGCACCGCTAATCATATTGGGAACAAAGTCGCGATGTCCCGGCGCATCCAGAATCGTAAAGCGATGCCGGTCAGTCTCAAAGTGGCTCATTCCTACATCAATCGTGACACCACTGAGACGCCAAAGCCATGGGTCAGCTAATAAGGGACAAAAAGGGACAAGCCCTTACCGCGATCGTTCCTCCTCCGTCTCATCCAGCACCCACGCAAAACAGAAACTGCCTTTCTTCATCTTTTCCGCATCCCGCTCGTACTTTTGCATCGTTCGCTCGGGTACCTCGCCTAGCAGGTAGAGCAGGTGACCTAAGCCCAGATATGGCGGTTTAGCATAATTTCTCGAAGGGTAAGCACCCGCTTACCCATCAAGGTACTCTTGCCCGCATCCACATGTCCCACCACGACGAGGTGGATCCCCTTCTTGCCCGCGTTGCGTAGCGCATACTCAGCTACTACATCGATACGCTTGCCCTTGGGCACGGGTGGGGCCGGGAGAGGCGCGCGTGTGGGGCTGCCACCCGGGCTAGTGCTGCGTGCTGCCGCGCTGCGTGGGGTTCCTGGCTTGGAGGAGGAGGGGGAGGAGGGTGTTGTGCTGGAAAGGGAGATAGATTTGACTCCCTGTGTGAGGGGCTTGGTGGTGGCAGAGGTGACGAGCGAGATGGAGGTGGCTTTGAGAGTGGGTTTGGCTGAGAGGGTTCCTTGGCTTTTGAAATCGAATCGTGGCTGGCCTCCGCCCGCTGACGCGGCAACATCTAAGATCAAAAAAGTGCATTGTTAGAGAGCACGTTCTACAGGGTTGCGAGGGAGGAGGAGAGAAGGGCGGTGATGGATTCCCAGAGCTGCGCGAGACATTCGAAGCTTGCAGTGGTAAATGGCTCTGATTTTTGGTAGCATCTATACTCAGCCCGCTGGAACCCCTGGCTGCGCAAGCGTGATTCCGCCCGACGTGGGCACCTTGGCTCAAAGCTGGCTTCGAAAGTGTGACTCTTCCCAACACCCAATCCCCTGCGGATGAAGTATCACTCGAATTCGCGTGGCTTCAACCATGCTAAGCTAGATAGACTCGCCGTAAAAGGCGGCGGGATGTTGATCCCTGACCACATTGACAGGTTCGGTGATTACGATAACACATTCAAAGTATGCAAAATTCGCTGTTTTAGAACTATCGCCGCCCCAGCTTTTCAGCGTAAGCTAGAATAGTTGAGAGCGGGTAGGGGATTCGATGTGGGCTGCAAGCAAGGAATCAGCGGGTGCAGCCGAATCCGAATCAAGTGCAAATATATTGTTTGAATAGACGGGTAAATCTTCTACGCAAGATGCCGTTGCAGGTGGAATTGATAGGGTGAGAGATTGACTTAAGAGCGGCGCGAAGAGTAGTCATCCAAAGCAAATAGTCAGCAGATGATAGCGGTAGTTGTAGATTAGGGGATCCCGGCAAGTTCTTATTACCTGTGTGGACGCCCGAGTCGAGCAGGAAGTTGATTGCACGCTCCTCACTTCCATCGTATTTTAGCAGAGCATTCTTTATGGAGTCGATAGAGACCTCGTTTCCGACGACATTGAGAACATTGCGTATTGCTGTCCAACAAGATGAGACGGGATCAATGTTTCGCCACCTCTTGTTACCATTCTGCGCTACTATTTGCGCACCGCCTGTCTTAGCTGCTAATGTCGGCGCCGAGTACGCCACGACCGGCGCTGTTTTTTTGATTTGTGCTCGTTCTGGTTCCATCGACGATAACACGACGCACTCTCGTCGCCTGCTTCGTCGTCGGCGCCGTCTTCGTCTTCCACATACTCTTCTTCGTCGGAGTAAAACTCGTCGTCATCGAAGTCGTCCAGAACCATGTTGCGAACATGTCGGTGTCGTGACATCGTCAACGAGGAGGTTTTTTTTTGAGGAGTGAAAGGGTACCATTCACGATCAATCACATTACGCAGGCCATTCATCGAATTCCAAACTTTTTACTTTTTCGTCCGATTCAGTACATCAAACGCGTCCGCAACGTCTGCAACGAGCTTCCGTTCCACAATCGCCACAATCGGTCGATCCGAATGTCCCTGCGCAACTGCCTTGATGCAAAGTACGCCCAGCTTTCCCACAATCGTATCCACTTTGGCTCTGTATGTGATTTGTATGGGGATTAGAGAATTGATGTATCCATTCGCAAGAAACTCTGGCGCCTGGTCGACCTCACTCACAACCTCACTCGAACTTTTCTCAATTTTCCAAATACCCACTTCCGAATCATATCAAAAACACCAAAGCGCGTCTGCGCACTCGCATGGTCCGCCATCCAATGCCGCAACTCAATTGAAACCTCACGCGTAAGCGTTGGACCCATGATGAGCGCCTGAATATCGTTATTTACGATCGAGGATCGGGCCGTCTTGAGCGAAGCCAGGAGAGATTCGGGTAGGGAGTATGATTCAAAGAGGGAGGCGAGACGCGCGCGGAGGTCTGCGTCTGCCACAGCTTCATTATCATTGAGTGATGGATTTGATGACTGGGGTGAACTGGATGGAATCATTTCTTCTTGTGTTTCTCCAGTCGATATGGATGGGGTGGCATTATTTGGGACAGTGATGGAGTGGACAGACTCTCTCCTGACTGCGGCGGCCCTCCTCGCGACAGCCTCCGCCTCTACGAGATCCTTGTGCTGCAGTGCTTCGACAGTGTTTAGACTGTGACATGACAGGAATGCGGCCTCTGCGGCAAAGGGGACGAGGCCGGTCTCGACTGCCGCATCCAACAACGGCACTGGAATGAGCGGACTCAGTTCTTGCTTGTGTTGCTGAAACCAGGCGATTCCATCGGTGGTTGCGAACTCGGAGCTGTCCAAGAGCAGAGAATAGCGCTGCAAGTGGACGCTGGCGGCACCAGACTCAGGGCTCAGAAGAGACGGATCCGCGTCGATTCCAGCAAAGACTGGACGCATCGCTGAGAGCCGAGCGCGCGTCTCGGTCGCAGTCGAGGCATGCGAAAGCAGCGAAGAGCCAAGAAGGTGGATCCTGACACCCCGCGTTAACACTATCCATTGTCAGGAGAGGAGCCCACTTCACTCCGCTCTTGGCATGCACAACGGGACTCGACGTGAACTGGTGCAGCCACTGCTCAGAGCTCTTGCTTATCAATGCCACCGCGCGGGCACTCAGACTGGATGTCATGTTCGTTGCGCTAAAAGCGAGCAACCTGACTGTTTTTCTCACCTTTGAGGCCATAACACGCCGTCCAGAGCACCGGGAATTGAATCGCCTCCACCATCGGTCACCGCGAATTAATTCGTATCCATTTGACTCTAAAACTACGAGAATCTCTATCACAGCATTTGCCGATGAGAAGGGTGCTTTTTTAACTTCAGAAAGCTCACTGCCTTCAACTAGTGACTATAGTCTATTGAGTTTGATTAGTGTCACGGGCTGCAGCCATTGGATGGCTGGACACCTGACATATGACAAGTGTCTTGAATAGCGGTCGTTGCAAAAAGAGTTTTTGACCTTTGTGGTTGTTTTGCTGGTGCTGAACGCATTTGGAAGCTGCTCACAAATAACGTTTTGGGCCCCGCTACTATATCTCCATCCGCCTTCCTCGCTGTTACCCATGCAACAGATGCTTCGCAGAGAACTACTTCCGAGTCCCCAGTGGAGTCCCCAGTGAGCATCCTTTGTTTGTGGCGTTCTCAATATTTCCACTCGCAGTTTTGGTTTTAATTATCTCGACTTTGTCATATGAAGTATGCCTATTTGGAACTCTGTTTGAGACATTGTGTAGGAATCGCGTTCCTGAGTCGCTGAAGAGCAAAGGGAGCGGAGATGTTCACTGGAAGGTGATTGACTGTGAGAGCGATTCCGAGTATGGAACTTAGCTGCGCAATTGAATGAATATAGAAAATACACACAATAATTCTGCCCGAAGGTGGCAGTTTTTTTGCGACGACTCGTTTATGTTCGGCCATCGTACTCAATTTCACGCCGTCCACAAAATCTGGTCACTTAATGCAAAATTTAATATAAAACTCGCACCATTTTCTTTTTATATTGGAGAAGAAACGATGCAGGAATATCTCACTGCAAGAGAAAGAAAAAGAAATAAACTAAAAAAGGATGAAAATGCCAAGAAACCACATTTAAAACAAGTTGTGCTCCGTGGCAAACTCGTACTCCTCCTCGTCCAAGTCAATGTCCGCGTCAATCTTGGCCTTGACAGCCTTGGCGTACACTTTCTCCTCACGCTTGCTCAACTTCTTCTTGGTCTTGACGGCAGACTTGTTTCCAAAGGCGTCCTCCATCACAGTGATGGCCTCTGACTCCTTCAGCTCGTCCTGGACACGATCCATCCAACCAGAGTCGCCTTTGGTGGTCAAGTGACCCGCGTCCATAAGCCACTCCTCCTTACAGCATTGCGACACAAACTCAGAGTTGTGCGAGATGATAACGACACCTCCACCAAAGCCCTCAATTGCGTTGGCGAGCGCACCGAGCGCCTCACGGTCCAAATAGTTAGTGGGCTCGTCGAGAATGAGAATGTGAGGCTGGTTCCAAAGGGCGGCGGCCATGACGACCTTCACCTTCTGTCCTCCAGACAAGGCGGACATGCGATAGTGGGTGGCAAATTCGGGCTCAAGACCGACATCTCCCAAGTGCGCCTCAACCATGGCAGAGGAAAGGGTGCGCACGTACTGACCGGCAGACTGGGCAATGCGGGTGTCGATGGCTTTCACATCCTTTTCCCACCCAATCTTGTTGAGAGTCTTGGCGTCAAGGTAGATACCCTCAGCAGACCGTGTCTCGTTCTGGAAGATGACCTCATACTCGAAGTCGTTCTTCACCTGGCGACGCTGACCAGTCAGCGAGTTGATGATCTTCTTGGCAGACACGAGCTTGCCATCCGGCCCCTTCCAGGATACAATAGAGGGTGTGATCTGCAGCTTCTTCTCCTCAGTAGTGAGGACCATGGAAACCTTGACGAGGGACTCTTTGTCAGAGCCGTCAGCATATCGCCAACGGATGTACTCGTTGGGAGTCTTATCTAAGTGAGCCTCAATATGGTGGAAAGCGTGTTGAGCAACGTATGCGATACGCGCATTTGGGTGCTTCCAGACGTCACCAGTCTGGGGGACCACCTCACCAGTGAGAACCTTGATCATGGTTGACTTTCCAGCACCGTTCTCACCGACACATCCGACACGGGAAGCCATGGAAACCTGGATGGTGATGTTGAAGAGGGTGGGCTTGGTGTTTCCAGGGTAGGTGAAGTCGCATCCAACCATCTTCATGAGGGCCTTGGAGCGGGACTTGATTCCATCAATCGGCCCGGGCTCAGGGAACTTGAAAGAGAGTTTTGTCTTCTTGAGGGAGAAGTATGACTGGGCCTCGGGGTTCTTCTCAATGAAGGAGTTCAAGTTTCCACGGTACTGGTGGAGCTTGAGGCGGTCAATCTGGATGATGTTGGTGCACACCGTGTTCAAGAAGCGGGAGTCGTGGGACACCATGATGGCAGTCACGTTCTTAAGGGAGATGATGTAGTTCATGACCCATTGTACGTTTAGAACGTCCAAGTGGTTGGTGGGCTCATCCAGAAGCAAGATATCGGCCTTCTGAAGCATCGCTCTGGCAAGTGCGAGCTTCATACGCCAACCTCCAGAAAGGGTGGACACAGCGTTGTTTGGCTGGGCCTTTCCTCCCTCAACAAAACCGACGGAGTTGAGCACGGCAAGAACGTCCTCACGCTTGGCGTCCTTGAGACGGGGGTCCTCCAAGACATAGTCGATGCAAGACAAGTGGGAAAGCTCTCCCAAGATATCAGCCTCGACGAAGACAGTGCGGACCTCGCTGGGGTCGGGGAAGCCCTCGACGGCGCCGTTGGCGATGGATCTCATGAGGGTAGTCTTTCCAGAGTCGTTACCACCAAGCAGACCGTACTTAGCACCTCGCTTCAAACGCATGTTTGTGTTATGAAGCAGAATTTTTGTTCCGTAGGCGAGAGTAAACATACAGTTGCAGAGCTCCTCACCATCGTCGTCGCCCTCGTCATCATTGGAGGGGAGCGGTTTTACCATGGCCTCGCACTCAACGCGGAGAGCGTCAACAATGGAGGCAGACTTCGCGGCGTCAAGTACAGCCACGAACTTCTCAACCTCCTTCCAGGAATCGGCCTCGAACTTGCGGAGGGACATAAGGGAGCAAGCAATCTGACCAACGTGGTGAATGAAGGTACCGTCGTCCGTCTGGGTGGGAACCTTGGCCTTGATGGCGGCGATGACGTTATCCAAGTCGATCTCCTTGGCACGGGCCTTCTCCTTCTCAATGATGCCATTGAGCTTGTTCATGGCGGCGAGGGTCTTCTCGGCGACACCACGGGCCTCAGGGTTGGAGAGGGTCTGTGTGGCCTTCTCCAGACCAGGAATCAAGAGGCCCATGAAAGGAGCAGCGTCCAACGGGTTGTTGACCAGCTTGGCCATGTTGTCAATGATAACAGCGGACTGGCGGATGGTTGCTATTGAAGTGAGCAGGTGAGTTTCGAGCGAATGTAATTGCGCTGATGCGATCATGAACACTCAACTGGTGACACCAGACTGAAGGCCACGGATCAACAATGGGGTAACCATTGCAAGAGCCGGGGACTCGACAGAAGAGACGAAGGTTACTCCAGCAAGCTTGTGCATGATCTCCTTGACTTCGTCAGGGTGGGTAACGGAGCGGACGATGGGTCCGGTCTGTCAACGTTGGGACGATCAGAATCCAGGTACCACATACGCATAGAAAACGGGCCAAATCACTTACCATGTGCTCCAAGTCACGGTTACCAATGACATCGCAGGCAGCGGTAAGCGCAGCCTCACCGAGCTCGCACACGGTGGGGTCCGTGTCAACCACGGATTTGGAGATCTCAGGCACAATCTGAGTGAGGGCGAAACCGAGCTGCTCGGGGGCAGTCTCGCTGAAGCTGGCAATGGCGCTTAGGGCGGCAATACGGGTCCCTGCCTTGCTTTGGAACGAGTCCTGCGCATTGATGAGAGTCTGGACAATGTCGCGTAGTCCGTTGCTGCTAAGATTCTTGCATATGAACTTAGCGGCGTCCGCACACTGAGTCTTGAGATCCTTGCCGACCTTCTTGTCACCGATAGCGTTGAAAATGACCGGGAGGGACTTGCAGAGGTATGGTTGGGCCACGGTCATGTGATCTTTGACCAGACTGTTAACGTAGGCGATGAGTGCCTTTCCTGCTTCATCCTGTGCGGCCTTGGTAGCAGCCTGCTTATCACCTATCCAAATGTGGGGTTGGTGGTCAGTTTCTTGGTATCGCAAAATTCAATGGAAGCCACATCTCCGTAAATAGATTCCGGTAATACACAGACTCACTTCCAAGCGTGGTATTCAAAATTTTCCGCGAGCTCCAAAGCCTCCATTCGCATCCAGACTACCTGGCCTGAGGCAACAAAGACACAAACGCGACCCGTTTTGGATCTTCCACAACCCGTCTACCCATCCACCCATCCATATGTCGGACGATTCAGAACAATGGGACGGAGTAGAGATGTCAAATAAGAATAATTCAGTACCTTGCTCGACAAGGACGACGGGCAGAGCACGGAGCAGGGCAGGCTCTGAGGTCAGGGGCAGGCCGGCGAGGGTGGTAGCTAAGGCTGTGTAGGCGGCGGCAGCGCCTTCCTTCCCCGGAGCAGACTTCTTATCTTCGGCAGCCTTCTGGAGCTTGTCGAGGATCCCATACGAAACCAACACGGCGGAGGAGCCTGACGCCTTTACGAGCGCGGCGAGGTCCGCGGCGGCGGTGTCACGTTCTGGCTTTCCGGCGGAGGTAGTTGCAGTCTTGATCTGCTGGGCGGCGAGTTCGGCCTTCTTGTCAACCATTGAACGGGGTTGCAGGTGTGTTGACGTGTTTCGTGAAGAAAAAGATCAAAACTGACAGTGGGAGTTACATAGCTTTCGCTGCCGACCAGAAACGTGCCTTTCCTTCCAAGGGGTGACCCAAAGCGCCGCCTTCTTTTGCTACTCCCTTTCTCTGGATTCTAAAAGCAGGGCCCTTGATCTTGTTGCCCATCACGCGCCACCCACGACGGCACTTGCATGACCGACTGGAAAAAACCCACACATCCACGAAACAGGAGATAAACTCTCCTTTTTTTTTTCATGTGTTGCTTACTACTACATTGTACTCGTTTCCTCGACCAGCGACACGGTATACAAAACTTCTTTTCCAAGAAGCTACGTCCGTTTGTCGTCAGCATTGTGTCGGCAAGAAGATGTGGAGTCGTCAAAAAGAACGCCGCCGCGATAGAAGTTAGAGATGGCTCGGGCAAACGCAACGCTCCAGCCACAGCTGTCGCTGCACCAAATTAATTTCCAAAGGCAAAGGAGATGACGACCAGAATATATCAGACGAAAAGCGAAAATCTCATGATTTGGAGGTTGTGTTTGGCATGTGTCCGAAAACTATCCAAACAATAGCAATGGGCCTGACATCAGCTGGTTTCGGATCCTTGTGGTTTTTCGGTTCATTTCGTTTGCTAGTAGGTTTACACCAGTTCTCGCCAAGCCGCATTTCTCTCCTACTCTGAGCACCGTCAAGCAACAGCAGTGGTATGCTTGTGGGTACAACGGTGATTATAATTCTAAAATGTGTCCTCAACTTCTTTCAAAACGCCCTTCCACGATATGTAGCCCTGTCAAGAGAAAACACTCATACGAATAGTCAACAAATTCGATCTCACACAAGGCGAGGTGTTCAATGAAAGTACGAACAGGGCGTCCACAACGGCGTGGCATTTCCGAAAGCAAACATCAAAAAATTTGGGAAAAACTGGTTCACAGGGATCAATTGTGTTGATTTCGAGGAGTTTGGCGGCCTATCAGTGGAAATGTGCTAATTAGCAGCAGTTGTTTAGTGGTCTTTCCTCATATCAAGACAGGTCACGCGTCAACGACTACAACAGTCAAGAAATGAATTTTACGTCGTTTTCGCGTGGCAACGATGCGAACTATGCAAAGCGGCGTTTCAGGTAAAGGACCGTTGACCAAGTTAGTTGATGACTCAGATAGACGCGAAGATGAAAGTTTATCATGATATGTTTCGGCATTGGCGGAAAATGGACTTGGTTGACTGTGTTAACGGGACTTACTTGCGTTCAGTATGACTATGCAGATCCTATATATTCCAAATATAAAGTATCCCATTTCGCTTTGCCGCATGTTGGAAGGCGTATCGATTAGCCCAGTTTTGAAATGGTCGATTTCGGCAGATCGACGGGGTTTATAGTTAAACTGGGGATAACGGCGCCATTTGTCAAATGGTGAGGACATGGGGAAGCAATGCGATGAAAACCTCCATTGTTCCATGACACGCTTCATTGTCTTTTCACTCACAAATGGATGACTCTACACTGAAGTCGCTCCGCGTTACCAATAAGAAAAATGAGGCGCTGATTCTAACGCCTGCCTTCAATTGCAAGATCAAAGAATACAGTCTCTGCGTGGGGTCCGATGTGGACGGCGTGATCGTAAGTGCGGCTCCGAATGAAGGAGACGCGTTCGTGCAAGTTCAAAAAGCGACTGCGAATGGAGGTATTGATTGTTCAATCAAATATGCTCCTAACCAAATGCACCTCAGTGGTTACCGTCGCCGAGGGCAGCAGCGACATCAACGTTAAGTGCGATGCCTCAGACGGCTCCACTTCTATCACAGTAATTCACGTGTTCCGTCCTTCCGCAAGCGACGCGACGCTGAAGGGATTTCAATTTCTGACTGGATCATTGCTTCCCGATTTCCACCGACTTGAGACGAAATACGTGCTCCAGATTGGTAAAGCCGTAAATTTTTTCTGAATGTACGCCTAAATCACTGCGTTGCTGTGAAAAGGTCCTTATTTGTCGAATATAACCGTGTTAGCCTCGCCAATGAATTCAGCTTCAAAATTGATTGTAAGAGGTATTGGTCCTGATGGGCAAGTGAAGCTGGAAGGGAACGAGACGCATATTGAATTTGAAGTGACTTCAGCGGATGGATCTTCTCGGCAAGTGTATCAAATTTCTGTACAAAAAAAGAAATGCACACCTAGATTACCATTGAGCAAGGAGATTAATCTGGAGGCGAAGGACATTTGCTCTATCTGCTGTAGCGTACTTTTCCTTCCAAGACAAAAGGCAACTGCGTCGACTTGCAAGCATGAATTCTGTTCCGTATGTTTAGAGCTGTTCATGAAAACTAAAAACATCCCTGAAACCAATCAAGCATTGATACTGTGTCCTTTGTGTCTGCATGAATCCGGTACCTGGACTTTGGACTCTAACCAGGTGGAAGAAAAAATCCTGTCCACATTCAAGCATTTTTGCCCATTTCAGCCTTTCGGTTGCACGCATCCCGTAATGGAAGCATCCGTTATTCATCAGCACGTTTCCACCTGCCCGGCAGCACCACTCTGGCGGGAATGCAAGGTCTGCTACCAATCCAAAATCGATAGCATTGGAAAAACATTTGATGGAGAATCACACAAAGAGTCTTGCACATACCTGTGTTCAATATGTCAAAAGAAAGTCCCTAATTCTGCAAAATCGTTTCATGAGGAGATTGTATGCATAGCGAAACACCAGCCAATGTCAAAGTCGGAAATTCCAGTGATGTCAACTTGGGAAGAGGCACTTATTGACAAAAAGGCCTTTCCGCCGACTGTGGAGGCATGTGCCGAACAAGCACAGAATCTGGTAAATAAATACCTGCCAACTCTCGCGCAGGCCTTCAAAAGCAGTTCAGAAACGTTTGGAGCCGCACCGACGCAGCCTCATACTGACCTACTTGAGAAGGCATCAAAACTCTATGCAACTGCCATTGCCATCAACGCGGAAACCAAAAAAGTGAAAGGCGGCGCACTAGACGAATCAATTCATATTAGCCTAGGCCTCGTCATGGAGGAACTCTCGCTATGTCAGGCATTATTTCCTCCGCCAGCAGCGAAAGAACGCAACGTAAAAGCGAACGACAATGCCGAGGCCAGTGCGAGCTTCATGAGTGATGAGGTAGACGGTCTTTTAATGGGCCTTGGTGTCCCAAAAAATGCGAGCGACGCAACCAAGATAAAAGCGATGGAGGCCGAGTTCCATCGGCTGACAGTCGCGGGGCTGTCTGACCAAGCGACCGAGGTGCAGGGACTACATCAATGGAAAATACAGCAAGTAAACAGTACTTCTGCACAAGCATATTGGACATCCGGAGGAGGGAAGGGACAGAGTATGCAAATTCGCGGAAGCGGTACCCTTCTGAATGCACTCGAAAAGTTTGAGCATGCGGTCATGATCAATCCAGAGAGTAGCGAGGCACAGTACCACTTAGGCAGGATCAATGCCTCATTAGAAAACTGGGAAAAAGCGCAAATACACTTGGAGCGCGCCCTTGTAAATAAGCCCGTTCTCAAGAACGCCTCGGTGCTGTGGTCAGCTTCAATACTATCGCAGTCAAAGCCTTCTCAATTATTGATACAACCGGCAATCGAAATATTGGAAGATGCGCTCTTCAATTTTCAAACGGACCTCTGGCTCGCCTTTCGGTCTCACATAGCTTCCCAATCAGTGCCTCAAATTCCCACAATGAAAATGAGTGAAGATATTTTCAGATGGACTAATCCACTATTGATAACCACTTATTTTGCCCTATCACGAGGATATTTAGCCGCAGGAATACCAGCAAAGGCGAAGGATCCTATTTTGAGTGTCCTTCACTTGCTACCCGACACTCTCCGCCTCATTCCACGAAAATCATCGTTGTGGCATAAACTTGCCCTTTCAATCTGTGAAGCAAGACGTAAACTGGTCCAAGCGCTGCCACTATCCCAGCCCACTGAGGAAATGTTGGATGGTTGCAACGTTGGTTCTCTCCTTCCTTTCGCCATATGGGTCACGACATCTGGGACTCAATCGGAAGCGAAGTTGAGCGCTGAAAATTTAACAACTCTGGAAACAGTCGCTCAGTCACTTTTATTCCGAAATCCCGCGTCCCAAATGGCGTTGACATCACTGGGGAAAGCTCAACTGCAGCAGGTTGATGGAAACGCACAGTTTCTTAAGAACGAACGGAAGTTGCAGGATGCGATTGAATCGTTTGAAGCAGCGGCATCACTTGAGACAGGAAATGCGAATGGCCTGATAAAAGTGCATGATCAAGACTGGTTCGTCTCTATGAAAGCGGAGACGGACGCATGGATAATGGCAGCAAAACCTAAAGAGGCAAAGGCGTCGGTTGTAAAAGGGGTGACAAAAAAAGGTGCGCCGGCCCCACCTGTGAAAGGTGCTTCCGCTGCAAAAACAATCTCAACCAAATCAACTGATGTGTCGGCGAAGACAACCGCAGATCGAGTTACTGCAAAGCCACTTCTAAAATTTCCTGTAGGCTTGAAGAAAACTGAACTATCATCTTCCATTCAACCTAAACCGCAGGGAAAAAGCTCAATCAAGAAATCACCATCAACATCCACGTCTTCGCCTAACAACGGATCATTAACGAAGATTGCGGCCTCAAAGAACGCCACTCCGAAAGTGTCCTCCTCTTCGCTCTCAAAAAAGGTGCTCCTGGACGCCGCGCACAAGCCAGGCAATGAGCCCCTATATGATACGCATATTGGCTTGGCGCGTGCTATCTCGCGAAAACTCGGGTTTCTGGAAGACACTGGGGGCTCAAAAAGTCCCGAACTGCTAGTTCTATTGGATTCCATCACGATGCACTACAAAACAGCGATCGGCATCGATCTAAGCGGGCATGACGCCTACATTGAACTTGGCGCGCTGCTTGAAAGAAAAGTGAACATACGAGCGGCGGCTGAGCTTTATGCCACATTTCCGTTCCCAGATCTTGGTGACCGAGATCCGGGGCAAGATGATTTGTATTTGTACACTGAGCTGGGTAGATGTTTTATGAAGGAGAAGAGATACAAGGAGCCGTTGTTGATGACATGTCTGATTGCGGAGGGGCGTGCGATGGGAATGCCGAACTTGGCGAAGTATGTAGAAGCACTGGATGTGAGTATTAAGATATATTCGATTCTCTTTACTTACTAAGAAGTAGGCTGCTGGTGAATCAAAGTTATTAATGGCCATCTATGCAGGAGTAAGCAAGAAGTCCATTGACCATCCAGACTTGTTACCCTTCTTTAAAAGTCGATACTGGACATAGTCTAAAAACCATGAATAAATACTTCAATGACCGAGTAGTATGGAACAAGTACGGAGCAAATAGACAATTGAAGAATATTAAAGAGAAAACCATAGGACAGACGTCCTTGTTCGACTTGTGACTAGTGCGATTCCATTTTCCTAACATGGCTTAAACGAGCACGGCCAAATCCTGTAGCTGCATCAGCCGCACGGTAACAATTTTCTCGTCCCGAACGAGACAAATTATTGCGTGGAACTAAGATTCGCTCCTTGAGCACAGCTGCAAGTTTGATGGATTGTATAACTTGGCGGGGGTTTAAGTTTCTTATTACCGCACCTCTGGGCTGGATTTATGCGAGGGCAAGAACAGTGAGCTAAAAAGGGAAGGAGTGCAAGAGATCAACCATTGCATATTTAATCATTCATAGTTCGCATAATCTATGTGCAATCAAGGTGCAGTGAGAGCTTCCGAAACATCTAGCAAGCTGTCAATCACTGACAAGATTCTGTTCAAAGCTGGTAGCGCAACATTCGCATTCACAAAACCTCCTCCTTGGCATTGCAGTCAGGACAAATGCGAAAGGAAACCCGAGAAAGGCTTTGCCTTTCAGGCCCTCGCGCCACTTCGCACTTATCCAACAACCCACGCAACTAACAACACATCAACACCACGCAAGCACCAGACTACCTTATTTTTTTTGTTGCCACCACATTTTCTAATGCTCGTGCGACTTCATCATAATTATTGCCCTTCCGCAAATACTTTTCCACAAACACTTCTGCGATGGCCGCCACAACGCTCTAAACTGAATTAAGTCCGAGTGCAAATTCGCTCTCTAATAGCACCTCCTCCCCCCTTATCGCCGACCCCAATCGTAGCAAGCGTCTTTGGCCCCTAGACGGTGCGCAAACTCGTCCCGCCCTTTGTGAAGCTTTTGCACATAGAGGCGATAAACCGGCGTGGGGTGGCTGGTTTGCGCTATGCAAGCAAGTCAACGTGCTTCTCACGGTACTCGCGGATGTATTGTAGGAAGCACGGGGAGGTGGTTGGAGTGGAATATAGTGGTGGTGGCCGGTTGTGGAAGCTAGTGAGCTTGTAGATGAGGATGAGGTATGGGATCGTCGGATAGGCGAATGCTGATGCTGACCTAGTTGCTTTCGAGAATGCAAATAAACAAGGAGAGGGTGCGGAGAAGGTACTAGAGAGAGAAAGAGAGCCATGTGTACGCAATTTGACGCTGTCAAAGTTGATGGATTTTCTGTTTCGTTCGATTGACGTGGTAAGGTCGTAACATGGGTGGGCCGCGAGGAGGTTCGAGGGTCGCTATTGGTGTACATGTCGGTGGTGTTGCGGTCAATCCGACATCCAGCCAACTGCCAACAGACATGCAAGCGGTGCGATGTGCGAAGACTCTGTATTAGGTGGTATGCTGACTGCTTGCTTGCTTAAATTCAACCTCCTCTGTAACCACGATCCCTTCCTTCAAACTTCTGCTTCACGTCGCCTGAACTGCAAAGCTATACTCGTCCGCTGCACGCTCCCGCACCTTCACCGATCTATTTCTCGCCGTCTTGTGTGATATTTTCCCCACTCGACGGGAGAGAGCCATTCCATAAGCCCACGCAACGCCTCGCGACAATTCGTTGTCGTGCGGATACTCGCACTAGCAGGCGCATTCTCAACCACCTACTATTATTTATTTACTAGAGACATGGAATCTTTCCGTTTTTTGAATGCATCGTGAATACGCACTCGTCTAGCAACTTGGGCGTGAATGATGGAAATTGCAGAGGGTTCGAGAAGGACATCTCCAAATTTCCTCGGAAGAATCACTCACCAAGAAGCGATGCAGTTTGCTCTTATGACCGTGGCGGCCCTCGCCGCAGCTGCAATCGCCAGTGCCCTTACGACGATTGACCCGCTCTGTGAGCGTCTTGTGGATGACATGGGTTCAGACAACAGGTGAGACGCTGTGTCTGGACTGGTTGACACTTTGCGAGGAGGCCGGAGCAGGAGGGCAGTTGATGTAGGCTGGCAAGGATACGATACGTTAGGCTGGCGTAAGCAAGGAGGCTAATCGTGTCTTATTTTCATGAAACAGCACGGCACGCACCAGAATGGTGAGCACTTTCGGAGAAACCTGTCATGTATTGGAAGCTAACAATGTTGAACTCTCGTGCATCAAAGTCCACTGTTGGAGGCATGAAGGTTGGAAGTAACCCCCAGTTTCATGTCACATCAACTGCATCTCTCTTAAATAAAACAGACTCTCAACCGCTTGGGAGGTGATTACGGTGTCGATGGAGGCTCTAAGATTGCATTTGAATTTGCTGCCACTGACGGCCACGTCACGGTCACACCCGGATTCACTGCCATCGATCCCACAGCTGTGGATGGGGATGCCGCACTGCATCCAGCGGACATCATCGCGAACAACTACTTCTACTTCAAGTTTATTTGGGACGACCAGATCAGCAGCACCAACTTTGGCGTGAAGCAGTGCGAGGACTTGACCCCTTACCAGGGTCTTTACTTGAACGTTTCGATGCCTACCGGATCGGACGTGTATTTGACTTTGACCCAGAAGAACAAGGCATGCGATGCCCGCATACAGGGTAAGCCCCCTATCGAAATTTTGAAAGAAGGCTAATCACATTGGAAAAGACTCAACTTACGTGAAGCTTTCCCAATTCCATACGCCGAACGGCAGCCCTCAAGCCTTCTTCATCCCCTTCTCGCTCATGGCCAAGGAGTTTGACGGCGTGACGGACTACGACTTTGCCCACGCAAAGGATGCCACCTTTGTCAACTTTGTTCCCCCCAACGTGGACTACAGCTTCTATCACGTCGGACTCGTCAATACTGGTGCCAGCTGTACTCCATCTGCTGGTTCTGCGGCTTCGAGCGTGGTGACAACCACTGGCGCTGGCTCCAAGGCTTCGAGTGCTGCCGCAACGAGTGCTGGTTCCACTGCGTCAACAAATGCGCCTGTGGTACCCAACACGAGCAAGAATGGGGCTGTTGGGGCCGTGGGTATCGCTGCTGCGATTGCTGGGGCTTGTCTTTTGGCCTAAAACGTTTTCGGTGTCTCTTTATTTTGTCGTTTATCTCCTTGTCTCTTAGCTTATGCGATACAGTCTTATCATAAATGGTCGGATGAGTCACGTTTATATCGAACACGTGCGCATTTGACAAGAAGTTGAGTTGTGATTATAAACAAGCCCTTGTGCTGGTGGCCGACCGAACCGGCAAAGACCGTAAGCTCTTCAATAATTCACGTCCACTGATGCCTCCCATTATTGTCTTTCTGTTTTCAGTCGCTGTGCCTCATGGAAAACGAGCTGCCTTAGGGACATGATTGAAGTCCTTTGCTGACGGCAGCCTCCTTAATTTCCCAAGCAAGGTGGCTTTAAAAATATATTTTAAATCGGGAAGTCTGCAATTCAAAATAGAGGAATTTTCACAAAGTTCTCTTACTGACTCGGACCCTGTGGATGCAACTCAGTCTTTTACGATGGCAATTGTACTCTGTTGTGACTCCGTCCATCGTCGTTTAATTTAAGCACGAAGAAGTGAGGCCTAACGCCCCGCACCCATAAATGTCAGCGTGACGAGGATTGGAGAAAAGGGATGAAAGGTGTGGTTTCACATGCGTGGAGGAATGAACTGATACAATGTCCTTGAGCCGAGTCTGTTAATCGTACAAAGTGAAGAGTATCAGAACAACCAGAACTAATGACAATGAGGGGGGCAACAGGATCATTGAAGGGCTTCGAATGTTTTAAACACAAGGGGCGATCGCTCAAGAGCGCTCAGCAGAATTCGTGGGATTCACAGATATATTCAATTTGCGTAATCACATCCATGGCATGGAGGCCAGGAGTGAATGGGAAGCCAACTGACCTGAAGAAGGAGGGGGGGAAGACAAAGCGCCACCGAGCTGTTACAAAAGTTGTGGCAAGGTCAGATACAACGCGTAGGCTACATGAAAGACAAGGGGGATAGAGGGGCATCATCCTCAGGACTTCTTAGAGATAAAGCGCTCATTGACGTGGGCTCTTTACTTCCACAATCACGCTGCTAATGGTGTCATCCTTGGAAGCGCCTCTTCCACGCAGCAAAGGTAGCAAGGCGGGCAGGGGGTGCTAACCTGGTAAAAAGGGAAAGGCGTCAGTGTCTTGGCGGACAAAGGAACAGGGAAGGGAGACAAGAAGGGAGAGCAGAATCAGATTCGCCTTAGGCTCAGCATGTGATAAGTCCAAGTATATTTCAAAGGAATCCGAGCGCAGCGATACAACAGAAATGTGCCTTGACCACCAAAGCCGCGCAAAAGCCTCGCAACACAGCAGCCAGTCAAACAGGATCTCAACGCGCGCGCGAACGCAGCGGAATTCAGGCTTGAACCAGGGCGCATGCTTTGAGGCAGTTGTTGCTTTGGGACCTTGAACACGGCCGTTCCTTCGCGCGCAGCTTGGCAATCCCCCGCATCTACTTGGCGACTACGTCTACCAAAGAATTCATCATGCAACGAGGGAGTTTTTGGAGGGGGGGTGACAGCTAGACATACATGTACCTGGTTTTTGCGTCTTTTTTTGATTCCTTTACAGCGACCTTTCAACGCAGTTTTCACGGCCTCCTTTGCCCTTTCGTTTCTCCCTTTTCACAGTAAATATTCACCATGACCACAAAAAAGTCCTGCCATTTTTTTCTTCTCTCCCACCACAATCTCTATCAAAACGCGATACCACCAGTCATGTTGTCCTCTCTATCATTTCTCATGGAATCTTGAAGTTCTTGATGTTGCGATGGAATATCGTGCTTTTTTAGTATCCTTCGAGAGGAGCGTAACTCAATTAGCACACGCCGTAATGAGAAGAAAAAAAACAACCCTGTAAAAATGTCCTTACTCGTCTTGACTAATATCACAAAATGGTAGTAAAGCGCCACCTCCATAATCAGCTCCATCACCAAACCCCCAACCCCGTCCGTATCCGCACCTGTGCCTGCTCCTTCACATTCACTTCAAAGTACGTGTCATCGCTCACCTCAGCCGCCTGCCTGCCCGTATTGGCCGCGCCTCGCGGGACATGAAACACCCTGCCGCGCCGCTGTCGCTGAAATGCACCGCCTTGGCGCTCTTGGCCTTCTTGGTGATGTGCTCGGCGTGATGGGGGGTCGATCACTTTGTAGAGAACGTCGTTGATGATGCGTGTGGTGTGTTCCGCTCAAATTTGCATCGCCGAACAAGTGGCCCAAGCTCGCATCGACAAAAATTAAAGCACCTTCGCTGCTCTCATTGGTCAGCCATACCTGGATAGTTATACTATCCTTCCTCCACAAGAGTTCACCAGCCATCAAAGCCCTCACACACATCCCATGTGTAAACATCCGTCTCGCTGTCATAGCGCGACGAGAAGTGTTATCTGAAATATTTTGAAGGTGACAGGGCCCATGAATTCCTCCTGCGCAAGCAATTAAGTTTGGCTTTGAACCCGCCAGTTGAAGGAGCTAGTTTTGTCCACTCTGGGTGGGTAACGTTCACTAATTTGGTTCACACTGGTATTTGTTGGCAAAAACGGCAAATGCTGCGTCCGTCCCTTCTCCGCGCAACAAGATCTGCTCGCGTGGGAGCCAGTCTCAGCTGCGCCTCACCCGTGCTTAGTGCGATGGTCACGCGCGGCGGTGTGTGACCTTGTTGTTTGCTGGCTGCAGGACAGCACCCGTGCACTAAGACTTTGACCCAATACAGCCCAGTACCAACCCAAGGAAATCAACCCAGAGACATACTCAGTTACATCGCGTTGGTTCGTGCCTCCCAAGGTTCGTCAGGAGACCAAGGTGGTCGGTGAGTGCGCCTCGATCCTATCACAATCCCATCCGATCTTCGGAGACAACCCGTCCGTAAAATCACCGCCCTGCCATTCCATCTTTGAATGCAAGCGGATACTGAAGGCGCATTAAGAGGTTCCACCCGATGACGAAGTCACCCTCGAAACCTACACCGTCAACTTTGGTCCCCAACACCCGGCCGCCCACGGTGTGCTGCGGCTCATCATGGAACTTCGTGGAGAAGTCATTGTGCGCGCCGACCCGCACATTGGTCTCCTCCACAGAGGTACTGAGAAGTTGATTGAGTACAAGACATACACTCAGGCCCTGCCCTATTTTGACCGCTTGGACTACGTGTCCATGATGTGCAACGAACAGGTGCGTACTGAATGAAGCAAACCTGAGGACAGCAAGGCAGTAGTTCTGCAGCGCGAGGGGTGTGAATGGCGAATCTAGGACAACAGACTTATAAGCCTTGCAACAACAGGCGTACTCTCTTGCCGTCGAAAAACTCCTCAACATCGATATCCCCCCTCGCGCAAAGTACATCCGTACCCTCTTTGGTGAAATCACACGCATTCTGAACCACATCATGGCCCTCACTACGCACGCGCTCGATGTCGGAGCCCTCACGCCCTTTCTGTGGATGTTCGAGGAGCGCGAGCGTCTCATGGAGTTTTATGAGCGCGTAAGTGGCGCGCGCATGCACGCTGCATACGTAAGGCCAGGTGGTGTTACGCTGGACATGCCCATTGGACTGATGGAGGATATATACAAGTGGGCAGTGCCATTTAATGCAGGCATCGACCAGTTGGAAGAGGCATTGGCGTACAACCGTATCTGGAAGAATCGGTTGATTGGAATTGGAAAGGTGTCAGCGCAACAGGCCCTGGACTACTCTTTCAGTGGAGTCATGCTGCGTGGATCCGGTATTGCTTGGGACTTGCGCAAGGAACAGCCCTACGACGCGTACGGCGATGTTGAGTTTGACGTGCCTGTCGGCACGCAGGGTGACTGTTACGACCGTTTCATGTGCCGTGTGGAGGAGATGAGACAATCACTTCGTATTATCTCGCAGTGCTTGGAGAAGATGCCCGACGGTATCGTCAAGGTGGACGATTATAAGATTGTGCCACCCCCGCGAGCAAGCATGAAGGAGAGCATGGAGGCACTCATTCATCACTTCAAGCTCTACTCTGAGGGCTACTCTGTTCCTCCTGGAGAGGTATAATTCATCTTTCATTTGAAAGATGGATTTCGTTCTCAAATCAAAAAATCAGACCTACACAGCCATTGAAGCTCCCAAAGGAGAATTTGGAGTCTACATTGTCTCTGACGGCAGCAGCAAGCCATACCGCTGCAAGATTCGTGCCCCCGGATTCCCTCACTTGGCCGGAGCTGACTTTATGGCGCGTGGTCACATGATTCCAGACATGGTTACCATTATTGGAACCTGTGATATTGTGTTCGGTGAAGTGGACCGCTAATGTAAAGGGGTTTATTATAGGATCTTCAGGCTTTCTGCCAACAAATTTGAAAGCAAATATCATTTTTCACTAGTTCTGCTATTTAAGCTGACTTCCTTTCCTTTTCTTTCTCTTCCATTCAATACAGTCAATGTTACGACTTCACCGCATTCCAAAACCCAACCCTTTGTCCTGGCTTTCAGACATGTAAGAACCCCTTCCCAACACCCAATCCTATTAAGGTTGAGTTTTGTCTGACCTTATTAGATCTCTGCTAGTTGATATTAACAGACATCTGACATAGAAATGGTCAGCATAGAGCAGGATGTGTTCAAGGTGCAAAAGAATGTCAACTTTTTATGTGATGCCCTGTGCCTTGAACTTTTTCAAATGGGCCAAAGTTCACATATTTCAGTTCACTTATTGCACTTATTGCATTTAATTGATTCTGACCAATGACAATTGCATGTTTTAACCAAGTGTTGAGACAAAGTCATAGAGATTAAATATGAGAAAAACAACAACATTAACTGGATTGCATCTTAAAAAATGGTTTTTCTGGTGCTTCAGAAATTTTGGGACCAAGGGTTTGTCTTAAGCATGTCGTTTAAGTCATGACACTGACTGTATTGAACTGAAGAAAGTAACTGTGTGCAGACACTAGGCACCTGCTGGAGGACATGTTTATAAGCAAGGCATTTTCAAAGATTGCAGATGAGGTGTCTTCTTTACATCATCATAGTAAGTTGAATAGATTGGACTGTGGTCAGGCACTTGGTGGAGCTGCTGAACAAGCACATAAAAAAGTAAAAAGATCAGATATGGATAGGTGGAAGAGGTTTATTTTGGTGGAGTCTGCGGCCACAAAGGAGCCAGTGCTGTTAGAGACTATCTGGGTCCTTGCATCAAAAAGATTGAATTTGAACTTCAAGCTATTTCTAAAGCTCCTCCAGAGTCATTTTTTTGAGATCCTTGTTAAAATTACCATCAAGTTTTCAATTTCCAGTACACCTCTATACACATATGAGCTTCTTAATTATTGGTTTTACATAAATGATAAAGAGATTTTATCCTCATGGCCTGATTTCTTGAAGTATGTCTACTGAATGGTCAATCTCCTCTGTCATCAAGGTCTGTTCTTGCAAATCCATTGAATGCCACTATGGTGTTTCAAAATTATAATTTTATTGAATGGGCTTTCTTGGTTCCATTTTTTCACTCCATTCATGTCAGACCACCTGAAGTCTTAAATTGGATGCAAAATCTCAGCCATTAAGCCAAGCTGCTTCAGGCCTTCAATGGTCCTCAAAGGTGGCAGCTCTGATCCTCACCTTGCTGACAAAGGATTCATCAAGTTGGTTACCTGCCTCTTAGCTGACAGAGTGATACAAATCAATGGAGCCAATGAATGAAAGTGACATTTCTTCACAAGATCATAGGCATGGCAGTTGTAGTGGTCTGGTTGCACTGTATTTGACTGATTTATATCACACTGTTAGGGAAGGGAAGTATGACAGTCAACTAAGAGGAAGTGTTTCCATCATCCCTGCACCTAATCCAACCCATAACTTTCTCAATACAAGCAATATATTACCCAATGGATTTTATTTGCTTTCATTGATGGTCATCAAATTGACTACTGTTTCCCTGAGTGCCTGTAACCATTTATTTCCATGTGTTCAACTCTTCCCTGATTCATCCTAAATTTTTAAGGGTATCAGGCTGAAGTATGTCCTAGCAAGCCAATGTGCTTGCAAAGCTTAACTGCTTTTCTATCACTGCTCCTGCAACAATAGCAAACTTCCAATCCATAAACAGTCACAGTTTCAATTTTGTCTAACCCAAGGCACTGGTGTGGATGACCAGATTTTGTTTCTGCTCAGTGCTATGGCCTTGGACCAGCTGGTATCTTTGCACTCCTCAGAAAAAGAGCCATCTTGCAACACTCTCCAATAGAGCCTATATACTATTTTGGTGTCCAATTAATATTGGAGCATCAGCACACAGCCACAAATTGGAGAAAACTGCATGTGATATTCCTTTGTTTTCTACATTCTATGATAAAGATGGTTATCAAGGATTCTACTTATCAGTCAAGTATTCAATTTATGTTTTTGTGGATGACATAAAGTGTTGTTATGATGTGATGGACTTTGACATCCAACACAATTGTGGAGAATTTTTGAAAATAGCATTGCTTTTAGGTATTAAAATACCTGTTGTAGTCAATTATGAGCTAGTAACGCCGTTCAACAGATTTTGCAGCATCTTCCTCCTGTGAACAACCATTGAATGTTTAATGCATGTTTTGCTGCCCAGAACAAATATGGAGAGATCTGTATATAACTTTCACCCAAACTGCTGGCCAATCAGATCTTAAACCAGTCTTTGAAAGCTTTGAAAACCCAAGGAAGTTTCCAGCGTAATCTTATGGCCTGCGTCAAGTACTTCTATCCTTTTTTGTTAATCAAAATTAAATAAAAAAAGTCTTCCTTTATTATCCTGAATATCAGTGGGCATACCAAGGGATCTTGTCCATTTTGTACATTTTTTTGCAGGTCCACTGCTGATTTCAAGTACAAGGATATTGCCACTTGATCTATCATGAGCATAAGTGAAACCATTTGCCTTATTGGAGACAGATATTCTTGCTCACATACCACTGCCAGCACACCTGCTGGACTTGATTTCTTGCAGACCTTTGATGAAGATGATAATGTCCCTGATACTTCTCTTACTGCCATGGCCAATATTCAATATTCCTCAGATTGATTCTCATGCTGTTCCTGGATTTTTCAAAGATTTGATGCTGCATTGTTTCGAAGTCTGATCTTCCCATGTTGCAATGTTTCAGTGGCACAAGTAGTAACAAGGTTTCCATCAACATGTGCAGAAGGATTTATGCATGTATCCTAGGTCCCTGTTACTGCATAGTTGAATTTGTCCATTGGTGGAATCCATTTATGTTATTCCTGTATTGCAGTTTTTCATGTGTACTTGTGGGTGACTTTCAAGATCAATTTATGCTGGAGGACATCAATTCTATGACAAAATGGTAGTTTGATTAAACACTATATCCAATGTGGCTTAGTGCACACTTCAAATCTTTCTCAGCCTAGTGCAGTTCACTGGCTGCTCAGTTCCATGGCATTTCATTCAAGTTCCAATTAAACCATCTGTCTGTGTCAGGTTTCAATCTGAATCAACATCCAAGAGGCATTTTCACATTTGCAATTGCACATATTCCTCTCAATTGTAATTTATTTTATGCATATAAAAGATTGTTTCTTTGTTTTGTACTTTCAAACAATGCTAAAACGTAAGGTCCCCTCTTTTTTCTTCCTTCCCTTCCGTTCTCTTCCTTCCTTTTCTTCCACCCCTTCCTTGAAATAATTAAATTCAGCTGCCCCAGATATGGCAGGAAATGCTTCATTGCGCCTGTTTTGCCTCTTTCACAACAACATTGCTGCCCTTACGTTCCTTGTCTTGGTGAATCTTCACCTTGAACTCCATAGTGTTGATATTAATAGATTTCGATCTCCAGTCTCCACATCACGATTGATTCCGCGACAGTGGTCAAAGCATACAAACTGTTCAATGAAGGCACAAAACAATTAAATAATAGTGTGCGTGGTTCCCTTTTTGTGTGGATTTTACTCACAGATACGAGACGCAAGACATTGAAGGCGCGCGAAGCGCATTCAAGGAATTGGCAAAGCTGCGTGCAACTTCAGATAACTTTTACAATCTAGGAAATAGTTTTTATTTGCTTGGTATGGTCTGGCAGCTCATTGATTAGTATGGCAGAAAATAGGCAAAAACGAAAAGGCGGTCTCAGTTTGGCAGCAGTGAATTGCAATTGAGCCAAACCCGCTGGATACACATGTAAACTTGGCCAACATGTATGTGCTACATCTCAAGAACATGGAAAAAGCCAAATTTGATGTCCGCAAGACTGGGGAGCTTGCAATAGTCTGCAGCATGGAAATCGAACGATCCGCAGCGGGATTCTTCATACACCAGTCTTGCTACATCAAAGACATTCTCAACCACTTCCTCCCAGTTTTCATTGCTACACAACCAGCCAGATTCTGCCTCAGAGACTGGTGCCATGCCTATACACCCATTGTCTCATCAGCATGACTCCAACCAGCTACAAATGAATCTACCCTTTAAGACCCAATTTGCTACCTTGAAGCACTGGGTAGCCTCAACTTTGCAGCCACTCTCACCCATTTGGACATTGAAGCCACCTTGGCAGCTTCTCCTCCCAACCTACAATGGAACACTGAACACCTCACGCATGTATATCAATACCTATAACTCAATGCCATTCTTGTGTACCCACCTGTCAAAGGAATGACCAGTTTTCAACTGGATGAAGTTGTGTATTATCCAAAATATGGATGAAGCAGTACTTCTGAACTTGTGTGACAAGAATCTCTGAGAAAGGATCTGCAAGGGAGGGCATGGTGGAACTTATGCGGGACGGTCACGCGGATCCGCTTGGATTTGAAAGCGTCTGTTTTGATCCGCAAGAGCGACATGAATATGAACGGTATAGATCACATTCTCGTTTCGGGTCGCCCCTCTTTCTTTCGTTCCTCAACAAAAATAATGCAATTTCTGGATTTCTCGAACATTGAGCCTTTCGAGCGACAGATGCCTGGCATTATCGGAGTATCGGAGTAATTATCTTTCATTTGTTGTTCTGTTCTCTCAAAGGCCGCTCTGGAGAGTGGCTTGTCTGGCGTACAGGGGAACTGATGTATTGAAGTGGAGAAACTGACCCTCCTGGTTCCAGATGAAGTTGCCAGAATCCGCGTTAAAAAGACTGCGCTTTGATGCAAGAGTGGCTCCACCAGTTGATGTTATCGTTTTAAATCATACAACTTGACACCCAGGCACTTGGTTCTTCTCCTTACTGAAAACCGCACACGAGTTGCCCGTCTTGTGGGATGAGTGGGAGAAGGAACCAAGCGTTGCGCCAGAAAATTTGCCTGCGACAGACTCCTGCACTCACTTCGGCAGTTGGAATATTAAAGTGAGCATCGGAACCTGACAACCCAGAGAAAAGGCCTCGAACTGGATCTACTGGGGCTTCCAGCTGCTTTGAGTCTTCTGATCGAAGCTGGTAACGATCTTGGCGTCGGACACCTCAAATATGTGTATATTCCTTGGCTGTTCAGCGTCGGTTGCATTCTTGGCGACTATGTTTTTCGCAATTAATGGGCACCAGCTGAGAATCTACTTACCATCGTGTGACCAGATGGAACCATATTTTGGCGAAAAGTCGACTTCGAGAACACTCTTCGTATCGATTGCGCTCACAATGTTGTCTGGGGTGTCGAACTTGTGAGCACGATGGTCACGCTGCGGTTGTCGAGCTGTCAGCCGCCCGTGCACACAAGAGAGCCTAACTTGGCATGGCCTCTGCAAAATGGTTTCCATTGGACGAGTAGGGGAAGGCTCTAGCAGGCAGTGTCAAAAAATCAGTTTTCGCTTTGAATGGCTTGTAGAGTACATAAGACGAAATTACTTGTTCAGCACACTTTTCCGGTTGTGCGGGTTGTTGATCACACTTATATCGGGATTGAACTAACACGAAGAATGTAAATAATTAGTCTCGGAACTAGTGCATCGAATAGTGACAGAAACGGTGGGCAGCCACGCATTCGTAATTGGCAAGTTGTTCGGGCGAGGCTGGAGGTTGACACGGCGAAAACAAAAACAAATATCACTCATTCGATAATGCAAAAGAAATATGACAGAAGGTAAGGGCTTAATGTAATGACGCCAAGTTTAGACAAAGAGGTGGGTCAGTGGTCCTGATTTCTGGAACACACTGTTTTCCATGAGCCCTGCTCAAGATAGATACACCCTAAGTATGAAGACATTTCCTGGACGTCCTGAATGACACCGAGTGGACTCACCACTGGTCGCCCTGCTCAAGATAGATACACACTAAGTATGAAGACATTTCCTGGATGTCCTGAATGACACCGAGTGGACTCACCATTGGTCGCCCTTCTCATCATTCTCAACGCCGTTCCACAAGCGAAACGCGTCAATCATGCTCGTGGTCATAAACACCCAAACCATCATATTTACAGTCCCAAACTCCTCAAAAACTAGCTGGTGCCCAAAATTTTATTAAACGAGTTCGTTTGAAGAAGATTGAAAGGGAGCAATTCAAACAGTCAAAAACTCGCTTGATGCGACCAGTGACTTGAGCTCACGTTCTGATGTTTCCGTTTCTCGCTGATCTTGAAGGCTTGTTTGCTGGAAAGTCAGCTCAACAGAAGTTGACTCAATCCGAACCTTGTTCTGACCCTTTCGGAAGCGGACCATGCACCAGCATGAGAGTATCAATGCTAAACAGCCCATCACTCCTCCAACTATGATAGCAGTGTAGTTGATGGAGCCTGGTTGTGTGCATTCCGCGGCTTGTTGAGATTGGAAGCTCGCGCAAGCGGACGAGCAGTCGTCGGCCATCAAGGTGGTCAATGTAGTGTGTTTGCATGTGCATCCGCAGATCCATGAAGCTTGAGCAATGGTTGCGAAGAGAAGAAGGGTGAGAAAAACCATTTTTTTGTTTTAATCTTAGTTATGAACTCGCCGAATGATTCCTGGAAAACATGAGGCATCCATGTCATTAAAACATGTGTAATCACATTTTTACAGGTAGATTGACAGATGCATCATCCATCAATATTTGGTTCCAGCATCAAAGGCAACACCATCCTCGCCTGGAAAATCCTCCGCAGACGACCGCATACACTGAGGAACTGCGATTTTGTCAGTTTACAATAAACGATGATTCGCAAATTGCCCACTCACATAATCTCGTTTTCTCCTTTCGTGGATGACAGAAATGTCTGCCAACCGAGCCTCGGAGTCTCTTGCCACCATTATATGCGCGCTACTCGGATCGAGCTGCTGCGCCATCCAGCTTATGCTGAATGCGATGTCGCTTGGATGCGCCGGATTTTCAGCGTTGGATCCTTTTGCGCCAGTCTTCGCATCGCTCAGCTTCACTTTCCTGTTTGCGGCTTTTGTGCGAAACGGGCTCAAAGCGAATCGGCGCATTTCGGTGACAGCCTTTGCGTCGCTGCTTCTGCTTCTTTTACCGCAACTCGTGCGGTTGCATTCCAGAAACAAGTTGTGGCCGTCTCGTGTGCCGACGCTCGGGTTCGAAAAGTTGGCACCCGCTTGCATCTCGAGTTTTGAGTGGACTATTCACGGGCTCAAGTGTCTCGGTTGTGCAGCTCGCTTGAAATCACATCTCGAGGGCGTTCAAGGCATTGCAAGTGCGGATGTTGATTTCACGCAATCCGCAGTCACGGTTCATGTTCCAGGCGAGGAGACCGTGGAGTCGTGGGAAAGCCTGGTTCTGGATGCCGTTGGCTCTCTAGACTTCACATATTCAATGGAGTTTATGCGTCAGACTCTTAACTGTAAATAAATTAATGTGGGCATTTCTACTGTCAACTGCAAACACTATTGGTTGCAATCAGTTGAAATTTCAACTCACAGTACAAGACACACATGAGTGCAATGCATCAGGACATTCTGTTGGTTTAGAAGACTTATCCCCCTTCCATGTGACCCCTCTGAAGCCTGGAGGAATTTCTACTGGACTCAAATGGAATAATGTGGGTTGAGCTGTCGCAAATGCAAAAAGCCAAGGAGCATGCTCATATCTACTGCCAAGTGTGGACACAAATGGCCACAATGTCACTGTAATGTCCACCCTCATATTAAACCTTCTGCTGATATTCCAGCCCAGCCCACTTTTCGTGTGGCTCACGAAGAGGAAGCTATTACATGCTTTCAATCTAATGGACCATTGTGTAAGCAATTCCATGTTATGTTACTGTTTGTACTGTATTCATACCACCTCACAGATGCTTGTATACAGTTTTTATATTACAGGATACATGTTATATTCCTGGCCAATCATACATGTATCCTTTGTTTCTTTCTTTCCTTGTGTACTGCAACAAGGAGGGCAAAGACTTCACAAGGTAATTGAACTGAAAGGAAGAGGAAATCCCTCCCTGTTCAAGCCACATAACTGTTCACATTACTCTTTTTCAGCAACAGCCAATCCTCCACAATCTCATGTAACTGCAGTGTCCTTGTGAGTATCAATATCTATGTAGATGCAGTTTCAAGAATGTGTAAACTACTGCATGGCCTGGGTTCCATGAACCCTGACTATCTTAATAGCATCATTGAAACAATTGTGTTGACTAGACACTTGAATTTCCATTGCAAGCCAAGTCATGGTGTCCCTATGACCCAGTAAGCTGGCAGACTTTTTCAAATTCAACTGAGCAGATGAATGTGCTCCCCAACTTTGGCTTTCAGAAATACGTTTTCTGGAGTTGTGGAGTTGCATGCTTCTTCTCACCTGAGAACCATTTCACAAAAACATGAAATTACCAGCTGTTCGTAAACCTACACTAAAAACAAATCAAGTGTTTATAACTCAACTTTCAAGGAGAGCGAAGAAAAGATTTGTGTAGAAATGAGATCACCTCCTTTGAGTTGAATCATACGGGGCGAGTTAAAGTGTTCAAACTTTGATCAGTGCTTGAGAGCCGCGGAACCGGTCCTGTTGATTTGTTTCAGAGTGGTGCAAATTCGGAGGAAACAGCAAAGCCAAGCCGATGAAGCAACGGGAGTCCGAGACTGACCTTGGGCGGCGCAGCGGAACGACGGCTGGTTACCAGCTGCCATCGTACCTGACTGCAATTCCAGCTCCCTCTGGTGGCCACGCCTCGCTGCGAGCGCCGGTTGCTGTGGCCTCGTCTCCACCGCATCACACTCCCTCTCCTCCGGCACCAGCTCAACCTGCGTTGAGTGCAATGGAGGCAACGTCGCCAACCTTCTCGTTTATGGATTACTACGCAAATACGGCCTCGTCGCTCTCGTCACCCGCAAAGCCCAAGGCCCTCCTCCAAAACCACAGCTCCCATCACAACAACAGCAGCACCAACAGTCGACCCTCGCTCGAGAAGATGGCGTCTCTTGGAATGTCGCCAACCAGCGCATCCGCCTTCTCAAGCCACTTCTCGCGGCCGTACATCTCAGGCAGCCAGTGGGGCGCAGGCGCCCGCTTCGCAGACTCAGATTCAGATGACGAGAACGACGAGTCTGGATCAGAGTCGGAAGACGATGAAGAAGAGCCCGAACAAAACGAAGGTGGAGGGAACCATCCCCACACTCAGTTGGAGCTCGGTGAGCGAGACACAGCTCAAACTAGCGCGGGCGCCCGCATTCATCACATCAATCACATTGCAAATAACGGAAGGGCGACAAGAGAAGGCCGGCGATTAGATGTGGTTGATGACAGCAGACGTGCCTCACTCGAACCCAAGCTCCGATCGCTTCCACGCCCCACTCACTCCCTAACTATGCCGCAATCACCAGCAGCTGCATCTTCTTCAGTCCAAATCAATCAAAATAGCAGCGATGACGAGGCGCCCCTTGGCGTTGTGGCAGCTCAGTTTAAACAGAATCAACAGGCGACCAAATCACCCGCCACCATTCGGGCAAACTCATTGGAAACTCCTCCAGCAATTCTACCCTCAGAGCAAACTTCTTTTTCCAATCTATTGAATACCCTTGCGGCGAGCGGGAAATCTGCCGGCGATTTGGACAATTTGGAAGGGTTAGTGGGAGCCCTCAACGACTTGATTGTCAAGAAGCGCAAGGAGGAACAGCAGCAGCAACAGCAACAATCGAATGCAATTTCAAAGCTACAGCCAGCTCGCCAACAAACGTATCCACCCCTGAAAGCTTCCGCTCCCGAGAGCGACAGCGAAGACGACGACAAACCCCTCGCGCAGATACAAAAAGCGGCACTCGAAGAAACTCCTTCCACAAAACCCTTCGTACGCGCCACCACTGTTTCCCACACTGCAATGGTAACATTTTATCGCGATCATTGTGCTTGTAAATGCTTATCCAGAGGGCACCAGTCCCGCACAACCAACAAATCCACAGCCCCCTCTCTGAAACCCAAAAATCCACTCCAGGAAACCCAACCCCGACCCCAACAACGCACCAACCCTAACATCCCTCAAGCACCCACCCCCACCCCAGTTGAACCTGCTCCAAGCAAGAAAATCACCATCCGCATCTACTTGGACGTCCCGCACCTCGCGAGCCCATACAAGACTGTTATCCTTACTAATCAACTCACGGCGGACATGGTCGTGGATCAGCTCCTTGCCCTTCTCGAAGCGGGTGGGAGCGGCTTTGTGGACAACGGGACATGGACTCTCTTTGAGGTATGCGCCGATTTCGGCGTCGAACGGCCCTTGCGCGATTGGGAAGTTGTGACGGATGTAGTGGAAGCTTGGTTGGATGGAAATGGGGGCCTCCTGCCGGGTGGGAAGGGTGGGGTTGGGGAGGACGGAAATAGGCTTTGGTTGAAAAGTTACGGGTTTCGGAATACGCTTGTGCCCAGGGTAAGGGTTTCGTTTGTTGTTTTTTCGCACCTTGGTGTTGTACTGACAAACGTGGGTCCCTGGCAGTGCATCATTGGGAAGTGGCCCAAGGTGGAAGGCCGGTTTGATGTGGAGATCAAGCCTGGCAAGTGGAAGCGGCGATACTTTATTCTGCGGGAGGACGTTATTTATTACAAGGAGCGCGAAAGTGATGTGAGTTTGTGCTGGTTTTAATTTTGATGGCATTTGTTAAAAACAAAAATCGGCTTTGCGCAGGTCCGGGAAAATATCCTGTGCAAACTCAACAACTTTGACGTGTACACGCTCTTGCAGGCGCGAAAGCGTGCGCCGACACGTTACTGCTTCGCTTTGCGTTCCACGGCGAGCTTGACTGTATTTGAAAAAGCAGACGAGTACGCGCACTATTTCTGCGTTGAAAATCAGACGCAAATGGTGGATTGGGTGTTGGGAATTCGGCTGGCCAAGGTGAGAATCTTGCATTTTCAACATTGAATCTAACCCGATCGATCCCGTTCGACAACCCCACAAAGAACGAATGCATGTTTACAGAGTACCCCGACATGTTTGCAGATTACGATAATGTGCCTGCACGTTCGCAGCCTCGACTCAAGCCAGCTGTCGTGAGTGCCGCCATCACAAGTCAAGTGCAGCAACAACAGCAGTCACTCACGAAGGAAATTGTCTCGGCGGCTGCTGCCGCTGCCGCGGATCAAGAGCCTTTCATTCCAGCCACTTCACTTTTAGGCCAGTCTCTGGCAAAGAAGAGGGAACTCTTGCCTGCTATTGCACCGCCTCAATCGGGAAAGCCGCTGCTCTCCTTCCCAACCACCAACTTCCAGCTTTTTAGTAATTCAGCGGACTTTGCGCGGACCAAATCAAAACGCGCGAGCGGGGGGGTTCCATCCTCTGCAACGACTCCCAACGTGCCGAAACGTGACTTCTTCAACAATGAGCCCGCGGTTGCCCTTCTGGATCACATCACTGAAGCTGCGGACATGTGGCGGCCGGGTGCGGCTCCTGTGGACAACAGCCGCCCCTATGACGACGCTTACGTGCAGGACGTCTTGGCGCGCTTGGATCGCGCATGGGAGATCGAGCAGCAACAAGTTACCGCGCTGGTGGATGCGACTCGGGACGGGGGTGCGTTGCCTGGAACGGGGGAGGAGATTGCGGCACGGCAGGGGCCTAAACGGGATAGCGCGCCGCCGCTTGTGCGGAGCAAGAGCATCGGTGTACCAAGTGGCCATGCGCGGCGCACGAGTGTCGAGGCTGCGACGGCGGCTGGGGGTGGGAGCGCAACGTTGGGACGCAGTGTGGGTAAGCCGCTGATTGATGTGAGCGACAGCAAGAACTGCTTGACCTGTGGGTGCAGCGAGTTTAAGAGTGTGTATACTCATGCGGGCGGGGTTTTGAATCGCGATGGGAAGCGTGTTTGTGGGAATTGTCGACACGCGCACAAGTGATCTTTGGATATGAGGGACGTTGGCATGCGTATTTTTTGGTCACTGCGCTTCGTATGTATTTATTGTTTCTTGCTCGGAAACACACCTTTTGTATTCTGTTTTGCAAGGACTACCGCATTGGGGACCCCTGCTCGGTCTGGATGTCAGGTTCACCAAAGGCGCCGACTCCTAAGCCCGTATGACAAACCTGAAAATGAAACTGTCCCCAAAAGGAAGCTACACACAGGTGACCAATTGAACTATAACTTGACCCAATACCTGAAACAGCACTGAGAAGGTACGCTGTCGGTAAAACAGCGGACGTGCGTTTTTTTGTGTGGTGCCATAAAAGTCCTTCGCTTGTACTGCGACTTCGACGGCGAAGGCGTGGTTGGAGAGTATCAGTCTGGTCCAACTCAGCCCACGGATGATTTAACGCAAAACTCTGCGCCTGTTTGGTGGATCCGGTAGTCTTGGATCTTCCTTTCGGAAGGTTTAATTGTTTGAGAAAAAAGATTGCCAAAAACCTATGTTCAGCCGCCTGACTGGCAAGACTGCGCTGATCACCGGTAAGGGCCTATAATAGGCTCGTTAGAATACCTGACGATATTACGTAGGCGCCACGGCTGGCATTGGCCGTGCAACCGCGATCGAGTTCGCGAAGGCCAACTCTGGCATGAACCTGATTTTGACTGGCAGACGCGCGGACCGCCTCGCGGAGGTCAAGAGTGAGATTATTTCGAATTTTACTGGAATCAATGTCCACACGATCGAAATGGATGTTAGGGACCGGGCCAAGGTTGGTTCGGCTCGCCCGGAACCATCCCGGAAGCACTCATCCCGTTAATTTGACAGGTCTTCGAGTCCATCGATGCGCTCCCCGCCGCCTTCAAGGACATCAACATTCTCGTTAACAATGCCGGTCTCGTGCAGGGCATGGACAGCATCGAAACGGTGCCTGTCGAAGCCTACGACACCATGTTTGACACGAACGTAAAAGGCCTCTTGAACGTGACGCAGGCGGTACTTCCTGGAATGAAGGCCAGAAACGATGGCTACATTATCAATGTTTCGTCGATTGCAGGAACTCAGGTCTGTCCCAAATCTCCACCTTATCACAATACGTGTAAATGCGAAATCAGCGAGAAGGAGCTAGAAGGAATTCTGACTAACAACGGGAACAGGTTTACCCAGGTGGCGGCATTTACTGCGCTTCCAAGCATGCGGTTGACGCAATCACGCGCACCCTTCGCCTGGAGCTCGTTTCCACCAAGATCAATGTTACGTCCATTGACCCTGGTATGGTTGAGACGGAGTTCAGTGTCGTGCGGTTCTATGGGGACAAGAACAAGGCGGATGCTGTGTACAAAGGTGTTCAGCCCTTGACTGGCGAGGATATCGCCGAGATGATTGTGTTTGCTACCTCCCGCAAGCCTCACGTCAACATTGCCAACGTACTGATGCTTCCGACAAACCAGGCGGCTGTTCACATGGTGCACCGGGATTCTTCTTGAAACGCCTTAGTTTTGATTCATCATATATATGAATCGCGTTTCGACCTATTTACCTCATATTTGTTCACGCAAACTCCGGCCTCTCAGCTGTTTTAGTCAACTTGAACTAAGCAAAAGAGCACAGGATGAGGAAGCAGTAAAAGTAAACTAGAACACGTCATCAACGCGATGTGGGTGTAAGTAATAAAGGCCTGGGAACTCGCCCTTCTCGCCGAGGGAAGAATCTCACAGGCAGCGAGAATTTCTGTCCCCCACCCATCTGGTCGCCCTCTAGCGCGTTTGCAAGCAAGACCAGAAGCTGGTGTCCATCGTGATCAGTGGGAGCAAAATCATTTACATGTTCCTGCGCGCCTATCATACGATATTTTAATTTAAATAATAGTATGTAATGACTATTCTAATATCGTATATAATTTAATACCTAGCTGATATTCTCGCCATTGGGTGCGAATCGTTGGAGAATGCGACCAAATTTGTAGATAGGACGGGGAACAGGCACTCAAGAAGGCACTGCACAGCATTGCATTCGCTTGTTTCGAGGTGGCGTTGGATAAAATTCCGCGGGTGAGAGCGCGGTTGAGAGTTGACTAAATTTTGGGAGCTGACGTTTAGTCTGACAAGATCGACTCTGGAGAATGAGCGATGGCATTAAGCATTACATCACTAGTTTAAGTTCGATTGGTCAGATAAGAAGGAACAAGTTGCATGGCATTTGCCCCCTTGATGCGGCGAAGAAAGTAATCCGATGCAGCTCCTTCTTGGGAATATATCTCCGGGGGTTTGCGAGATGTATATAGGTATCCGCTGACGACAGTTAAATCCTGCTTTGAGGTAGCTTCCAAGTTAAACGGGATGGGAATTTCCTTGGGCTCGACACTCTCAGACTCACTTGCAGAAAGCAGGGCACGAGCAATGTGCTGCTTGTGATTCCCAGAAGTTGATACGATGGCGTCCAATCTCAGTTTAATCACAATTGGAAAGTAACTCTACGTAAAGCGTTCAAAACGAGACCGCTCCCTTGTGACTGATGGAATTATTGAGCTGAAGCAAAGGCTGAAAGGCGATTTAACAAAACGATCCATTGCCAAGAGCTAACTTAGATGAGCGGTGGGTATTTGAATTCGTGGCAAGTACCGACGGATCGTGCTTACCACTCTGTCCGACAGGTTGGGTTCAGACGCAGGAGAGCGAACCGAGCCGCGGTAGCCACCACGCTGTGTCCGCAGACTGCGAAAAAAGGGGAAGAAGGGAATTTACGGCTGAAGGGAATTTGTAGGAGTGCGAGGTGGTGTTGGAACGTTTGGGTGTGAACGTCGGTGCCCAAACCAGACACATTTTTATTATTGTTATTTTTTTGGATGTTTAGGCCTGGGTCTGGATGGTGCAAACCACTGGAGACAATGGCGGCATGGAATGGGAGGATCATAAACTTGCCATCCGGACTCTCAAACTCTCGATCTTCGTTCGCTGGAACCATAAGCATTTTCTGCGTGAAAATAACTGATACAAACCTTGTACTCAGTAGGAGAGCCATCTGGGTGTGTGATTGCAACCTCATGTGAGGCATCAAACTCCAATCCCTGCTCTACCAAGAACTGCCATGCCTCTAATGCATCCCACACCAATGCCACCTATGTTTTAGCATCAGAAATTATATTCTATCAGATTTTATTGTCCTGTTCTTAAATTCTTGATTATTTCACTTGCTCTCCAGACAAAACAGACTTGGGTTGTCCTTTTGCCTCATCAGCTTGGGTTACTTCAGACAATTTTGAAAACAAGGGCTCAGCTTTTTGATAGTCACCTTGTGCTTGATATACTTGGGCCAGATGAGACATTGTGGACAGAGTTTCACTGTGGGTGTATCCAAGCTTGGCTTGTCTTTTCTGAAGACATTCTACAAACAGAGGCTCTGCCTTTGCATACAAACCTTGCTTTTCATACACACAAGCAAGTGTGTGCATTGAAGCAATGGTTGAAATGTGTGCTGCTCCATACTTGGCTTTCTTCAGCTCAAGAACTGCTACATACAGGGAGACAGCCTTATCATCATGGTTTTGTAAGCTGTAGAGATGACCAAGAGAAGTCATTGACGAAATAGTGTCGTTGTGACTTTTGCCCAACACCTGCATCCTGGTTTCAAGGCACTCTATAAAGAGGGCCTCTGCTTTGGAGTAATCTTCCATAGCCTGATAAAGTGTCCCAAGGTTGTTAATTGTGCGGAGTGTGTCTGGGTGTTCACTTCCGAAATGCTTCCGTCTGCAATCCAAACATTCCACATATAGTTGCTCTGCAGCAACAGTCTTGCCTTGAACTTGATAGAGCATAGCCAAATTATTCAAAGACCTGAGGGTGTCTGGATGCTCATTCCCCAAAAGCTTCTTCCTACTCTCCAAGCTTTCAACATAAAGGGGTTCAGCCCTCTCATAATTCCCCTGACTCTTGTACAAGTTTGCCAAGTTGTTGACTGACCGCAAGGAATCTGGGTGGTCAATGCCCAGAATGCGTTTTCTGGTTTGAAGGCAGTCAAGTAGGAGGGGTTCAGCAGTGTCAATTTTGCCTTGAGAGAGATACAAATTAGCCAAATTATTCAAGGAGCGCAATGTGTCTTGATGATGGTGGCCTAGGACCTTTTCTCTGATCTTTAGGCATTGTGAATGTAATGGTTCAGCCTTGTCAAACTGGGCCTGACTTTGATAAATGTTGGCCAAGTTATTCATAGAGTCAAGTGTATCTGGATGTTCTTTCCCAAGTACTTTTAGCCTGCCATTGTAAGCTTGCAAATATAGCTTCTCTGCCTTGTCCAGTTTGCCTTGAAAATTGAGCACCATTGCAAGATTGTTGAGGGAGTGCAATGTATCTGGATGCTCTTCCCCAAGGAGTGACTTTCTAATATCCCAAGCACTCCATAAGATTTTTTCAGCATGTTTGAAGTTTCCTTGCAAGCTTACAAATCTACCAAGCACATCCTTCCATGCTGCCACATTCAAATCATCCTTGGCTCCCTTCACCTGCCTCTCCAGAGAAGATATCAGCCATTTTGAGATTGTGTGGAAGACTTGCTGATGCAACTTGACCAGGCCCACATTTTTCTCTGCCAATTTCAGAATTTGCTCCTTGTCCTGGGCATAAAAAGCTTCACTACTTTCCAGATTGACATTTGCCAGTACATTGTGGTATTCTTCTACCCCTTCCTGCTGCAAGGCAGTGAGGAACCTGTCAGACTCAGACTTGGTCATAGCCATGTGGAAGTTGCTCTCCGAGAAGCTGGCAGCATACACTTCAAACAGACACCAGCTGCGTCTCAATGGAATCGGGTTCTCCCAAGGTAACATGATCATGACTACATTACCAATCTGCTTGATGGCATTCATGAAGACAGTCTCCCACCATTCAAACGTCTTGGACGACGTGTTGTGCTGGGAGTTGGAGAAGAGGTCAAACCAAAGCATCGTTGTGGCCGGATCCAAGTGTTCCTGCCTGCAAAACGCATCCAGGGCGTCGACCACCTCGAGAAACGGGTATTGCCACGTGTGCGACACAAACCACTTTGCATCCTGCGCTAGGGAAAGGGACGTGTCTACCTCAGCTGCTGTAATGAAATATTGGGCGCAGAGGCTGAGACCCGTGAGGCGCGTTGCCGGGATGACAAATTGCGTGCAGACGTCCTTGGTTGTGAGACCCGCGAGGGCGACGCGGCCTCCCCATTTCTCAATCAAGGCGTGGAAGTGGAGGAGGGGTAGGCCTTTGATGGAGAAGAAATTGCTGTCACGCTGTTGCGAGATGAATTAAATCAGTTTACACGTTCATCACCCAACGAATTGCATTAAATCCCACCATGGCTTCAAGCTCCGATTCGTATCGTGTCCGATCTGCATTAGCAGAATTTGGTTTAGCTGAATATATCTCCACGGTTGTTTTCTGAAGTGAGAGTCAACAGCACGCATTTGTGACAAAGCATGACTGCCTACCACAGAGGAGGATATTGGTTCTAAATCCTCCGCACCCGGCACACTCGATACAGAAGTCGCTGAAATCCCTTGAGTAGTCCTGATCGGTTCGTAGGTGATCTTTGTGGTCGTCTCGGTTCGGGTCGCGCGCACATGCTGATCTTTTAAAGTAGATTCAGACATTGAGCGTGTTACTGTCGTGGATGTGATGCGGGTCACTGGGAGCATAATGTGAGTTGACTGGCCAAGATGGAAACCCCGTTTGGTGATCCAACAAGGATCTTTTTCTGTATTCTTTTCCTCGTTGATATTTATGGTTATTGGTATGAATACACTGTTACATTCAACTCTGTTCCTTGATCGGGGTCACCATCAATCGCGTTTCGAATCAACTGTCCTTAAGAGAAGCCATCTCGCGCCCACTCGCTCTGATAGTCGATGGCCAAAAAGCAGCCTCCACGATAGAACGAGGCACCGGTGATAGATATATTATACAGCAATGGCAGGACTAAGCCTGTACACAAGCATATTTTAGGAGCTGGGTTAAAGACGAGAGAGCAAATCAAAATGCTGAGGTGACGTGATTAATCAAGATTTACTTATTAGGTCTGTGATATCGAATGAATACTGCGGAAGACTGAGAATATCATAGCGACCATTTAGGATAGTCAGTTTCCCCTTCTCTTCGAAGGGTGTCGTCTGATGATCACTTTCCAACCCAAGTAAGGTCATGGAAAGTCCCAAATAACATCACTGCGGTGCTCATGTTTGCTCAGCGCCGAAAGTTGTTCATTTCTACGAAAAGCGCGAGGGCGTGTGACTGTCGAACAGATTTCGCATCGCAACCTGCTTATCGAGAGCAAACCATTTTAAAGGAGGCGATGAAGAACTTCAGAAATGGTTGTTGTTAATGCGTAGTTATTCGGGATGTCATGAACACACATAATGATGAGTGATCAAGCAAAGCGAACGTGCTTCAGATATAATACTCAAAGCGGAGTTTGTGAAGCCATGGCGTGACAAACGTGTGTTGCCAAGTCTGTCGCGCGCATTTCGGGCTAAGGTTTGCGCAGGGTCGTCAATTTGTTCAGGAAATGGAGCCACTGTCCATTCCCGAGACATCGCAAGGAGCGGAAGCACCGGAAGATGATGTTGAGCTTCTGTTGTCACCGGAAAGTGCCGGCGGCGATCTGGATGCGCTCGTGTACTCTACTGGAGACAATGGAGACGACGATGTCGTGTTCTTCGAGTCTCCGCCAGCCTCTCCCACGTTCTTTGCGTCTGCGATCCACGCAGACCTCGGGCTTGGAGGTGGCAGCGGGTCCGTTGCGGAGGCTGCGCGGGTGGGTCGTCCGTGCGTCCACCAAGAACAACTGACGAACCCACCGTGAAAACAGGAGGAAGCAGACGACGCAATGCAGTTTATTTTGGATGTGGACGCCGCGTTCGACAGCTCCGTTCTCGCATTAAAGCCGTCGTTTCGGCGGCGCGTTCTCGAGGCGACCGAGCGCAACTCCATCAAGCGCCTGCCCTCGCTCGCACACGCCCTTGCTGGTGTACCAAATGCGACAGCAAGCTCGCTTGGATCCAGGGAGGCTTACCAGACCACACTGGCGCTCCTCAGATCAGAGATTGCAAACGCGAAAGCGCCAGAGTACCAGATCCCGTCCCGCGAAGCAAAACCAAACACCAGCTTCATGGTGCTCACATCTACGCATGTCGCGAATCCGTCCTTTGACATGCCTGTCCCAGGGGGCTTTGCGCCTGGCCCCTTAGTGGCCGATACGTTGTCAATCCAGCCACTGGAGATTCAACCCCCGGACGTTAATGCTGCCAGCAAGTCGAATTCAGGCCTGAAGATTCCATCTTTTGGTGTCCTGCGTCGCCTGTCATCCCCGCCAGTGTCTCCCAATGTGGGTGGTGCGGATCGAATGCCACAGCCTGATTCAGATGCAAAGCCACTTGGATCCCTTTCTCCAAGTCAAACTCAGTATAATCCAACTACTGTCAACGGATTTCAGATGCTGACAACGTTGAATCTAGGGGGCGGAGGATTATCTCCAACTTTGGTCCCCGCAGGCATGGGTTTAGGCCTTACAGGCGCTCCACCGAACCTACCGCCCACTCCTGCAGAGCTTGGCTTCAAAGGAAATCCAATGGGTCCCCTTAATGCACCTCAGTCTGCTGCACTTGACGTACCCAAGTCTGGTTTTGGTCTGCTGAAGCCACTAAGCAAGATTACTACGTCGGCAACCGTGGTAAAGGCACCACCTCCGAAAAGCAAAAGTAATTTTGGAGTATTAAAGTCTTCGAACTCAGTTTTTGCTCCCATGGGCCCTGGAGGACCCAGCCAAGGCGTTTTACCACGACCAGTCATTCTTTCTCGCGATGGGATGGTAACGGACGCTGTACAGCAGCAGTCATTGCCTCCTATATCATCAGGCACGCACGCACCTGCATCTTCATTTCGCAGTCAATCGCCCTCACCGTCCCCACAACCTGGAAACATCGTCCCGATCCCACCGCGAACATCAAGCCTCCGACCTACATCACCCCTTCCACGGCCGGCTCAGCCCATGGTCAACCCAGCACCTCTTACTACCTCTCACTCCGAACCAACTCTCACGCTAAGCACAACACCCATTCAAATCCCGTCCGTTCAAACTCAACCCCCCAGCCCCGTGACAAGTGGCAGCAGTCCCTCAACTTCGTACAACAGCACCGCCAACCCTGACGGCGCAACGGTACCAAACGGACGCGTGCGCAAGCCACCACCCGCACCCAAATCCAACGCCCCGAAGTCTCTCAACCTTGAAAGCAAATTCCAGCTCGCTAAGCTCTGTATCGAGGGCAGCGTCCTCTACGGCGCGAGCGATGTTGAAATCCAAGCCCTCAAAGACGAAGGCTATGCGCACCTAACGGATCTTAGCAGTCAAGGCATGGCGGACGCAAACTACTATCTAGGCAAGTGCTTTGCTGAGGATGGGAACTATGCCATGGCGTTCCCGGCCTTTCTACGCGCAGCCAAGGCGCAGTTGCCAGAGGCTAGTTTTGCGGCGGCGAGCTGCTTGGAGGTTGGAAAGGGAACGCCCGTCAGCTATTTGACGGCGCGGTATTACTACACGGCTAGTGCAGAAGCGGGTTATTTGTTGGCTATGCATCGGATGGCTGCTGGGCTGCTGAACGGTGAGATTGGGTTTGAAAGGGATGTGTATGGTGGAATCAAGTGGCTAGAGAAATGTGCTGCTTATCAACGTTATTTTGGTGAGTATCTTGACAAGACAATAGGACAAGTCCTGATCATCATTGAATAGATGCGGCGCTAGATCCTGTCAAGTCTTTGTCTCTATATCAACTCTCGCAACTCTACGAATACGGAATACCCGGAGTCATGCAGCCCAGCATTATCTTGGCGCTCAAGTTCTTGCAGGAAGCCGCTGCCGAATCTTACCCTGCTGCTTTGACACGTCTGGCAGCTGCCTATGAGTCTGGATCTATGAATCTTCCATGCGATATAGAAAAAGCCTCGAAATTGTACACCAAAGCCGCGGAGCTTCAGGACCTTGAGGCGCTCTTTGTGATGGCAGACTTGTCCCTTCGCGGACTGACAATAATTGACTGCGACTGCGCCTTGGCAGATCTGGAAATTCCTGCCTCCTTGACGCAGTACCTGCTCCCGGATCCTCCCGAAGAAAGCCTGTGCGAAACTTGGGACCTCCCAGGGTTTTCCTCGCCTCCAACCGAAACACCGACATCAAGCCCACAGCAACCCGTGCCCAATCTCTTTCCACCCAAACACTCCGGGCCTTGCTCGTACAAAACCCTTATACCTCAAGACGCGCTCCTCGCCTTCCAATACCTAAACCAAATTACATCTCACCCCTCTTGCCCTGGCAAACTGCACGCTGATGCTCAATACGCCCTGGGATACCTCTATGAGCACCCTCTCCTAGAACCAACCGTGCATCAGGACAGTATGAAAGCCATCGCGCTCTACGAGGCAGCCGCGCTGGGCGGGAGCCTGCTTGCGCGGCATCGGGTTGCGCAAATGCGTGCGGCAAGCGCCCTGAACGAAGGGATGTTGATGGAAGATGCTGGTTTGGAGAGTGTGAACAGTCGTAGCGGCGTAGGGGGTATTTTTGGGAAGGCCGGGGAAGAGGATGCGGCGCGGGATGCGTTTCGAAAGGCCATGGAGGGTGCTGGGGGCACGTTTGGTGTTGCGGGAGGGGAAGACAGGCGATTTGGAATCGTAAAGGCGAGGAGGGTGCGTAAGAAAGCGACGGAGGAATTTGAGAAGAAGTTGGAGGTGGCAGGGATGTTGAGTGCGCCTGTCCTTGATTTGAAAGCAATGAGTGACGCCAAAGAGAGAAGATCAACTGCGTGGCAGAGTGGAGGGCAGCCACAAGGGGATGAGAAGTGTCTTCTGATGTGAGGGGCATTCCGCTGTCCACTTCGTGTTCTGCATGTAAAGACTCATTTCATTGGACATCATTTTTATTTACGTTATATTGCTCCGGAAAAAGGAAGTAGACGTGGTTGGGTTGGGTCTGCGCTTCTCCACTTCACGTGCGCAAGTCAGTTGTTGAGGAAGCGCTGTATGATCCCATCTTCCACACATAGGATGACGAGCGCGTCTTTTGTCTTCTTTTACATCCACGAAATAGATCCATGTCAGTGAGGTGCCTTCTTGATTGGCGAATCGTGTGAACAAGTGCTTTCGTTGATTGGTTGAAAGTTTGACAATCAGATATCTGAGACTATTAAGCGAGATCATTATTTTATTTCTATATCCATAGAGATCTCAAACTATCATGCTAATGACATTGCAACCCCTTAGAACTGTTCCCCCTCTTTGCCTGGAACATGTAAAACCCAAGACCAGTCCCAGCCAAAATAGCGCCTACGAGCCAAACATTAAGAGACATGAAAACAGTCATAATCACGAGACTAGTGAAGGAGCTCCCGACATGATACAGTGTCCGGATAAGATGATACTTTTCCAGACTCCCCTTGGAAGCACCGCCCGTGCCCGATAACTTGTTCAAAGACGCGAGAAGGCCACCGGACGGCGCCGACGATGCGTTTGAGAGCTCCAAGTCGTCATCGCTGTTACCCACGTCACCAGCACCCCGGCGCTCGAGGTTGCTCACGTATCGCGTTTCCATCAGACCTCGCCGATATTGCAAGTACTCATGACTGTCATTTGGAGCGGTTGGCCAAACGGAAAGTGGATAGGAACCACGACTCACCCGAACGACATTGCAAAAACGATGATGCAGAGTACGTACATGGATCCGGGACCTGTTGTCTTGAACGAAGAGAAGAGAAGCTCCGTGTCTGCGGCGCAGCTGAGATCGCTCCTTCAGAGAGGAAGATCACAACGAACGAACCATAACCAAAGTTGAAGACCATCGCCATGGCATGACCGCCCGTCGAATGCGCGCTGTGTCCAGAAACTACTGCAGATGAGGCGACAGCCTTCGATGAGCTTGCATGCGAGGAATGATCGTGCGCAGAGTGATCATGGCTTGAATGGTCCATTTCAAAGATTCTTCTTTCAATGCATGGAATGAATGACAAATTCCTTTATCTTTTTGTATGCGTATATTAAAGTTCCGCGTGCGCTCCTTCAACTTTGGATTGAGTCTCCTCTGACTGCGTCTCCACCCCTCTCGCTCCAACATTGACTGTCTCCTCCGAGCTCGTCTTTTCCTTCTCAGTTGCGGTAAAGACATTATCCTCGGGCGCGTTTGCAATCTTGACCAAGTAAACTTCAAACTGTAACGTCTTGCCGTACGGTGCCTTTTGTGCGCTCGAATATCCTGTGTACGCAAAATTCCAGTGTTTTAGATGTGTGCAAGGGTCATTGTCAAGCTGGGACGAACCGTACACGGGGTCAGGCAAGTACGCTACGATATACGAGAAAGTGGGCTGTGTAAGTTTCTGAAAGAATATGACAGACTTACCGAGCTCGGGAGGCACAAGGATGCGACGCTTCTCGCCTGTTCAAATACGACCCAGTTTAACAACTGACCCTTTGACTGGCAACTCAATTCGCGACAGAGCTCACCAATGCACATGCCTACAACGCCCATATCCAGTCCCACAGCCACATTGCGTCTCCGTCCACCAATGATGAAGTCATACGTCTTGTGCGATTTGCGACTAAACTCGCGGTCGAAGATGCTCTGCTCCTTCCCAGGGAGCGAGGCTGTGTAGTGGATTGCGACGGTGTCACCCTTGGCAGCTTTGCGCGTGCATTCGGCTCCGGGTACGGCTTTGATGATCTCTAAACAAGGGCGTGACAATATCGAGTGTTCATGAAAGGTGCGAGGCTGGCCGCAAAGAAACTCACCTGTTGCGATCTTGGCATCGCTGGGATCGTATGCGTGCACGAGAAGCGTGGGCGCCAGGAGCGAAGCGACGAGTGCTAGCGACCACTGCATTCTTGTGAGGCGAAGATTTCTTCATTCATCACACATACGAAGAACTCTTCCGTTTCGGGATGAACGAGTGTCCGCGAACGATTTATACTCACCACTGCTGTATCCGGGACTACTATGCCCTTCACAGTCTTCGTCATTTGAGGGAAAGGACCGCAGCAAGAGCATTTCAGTCACGTCAATGAACGCTCCGCCTATTTGCAACAAGAAGGCACCGAAGTTTCTTAAGGAAGTAACTTCGAACTTGTACATGACGAAAAGTGATATTATTGGAAAGGTGACTGGATGGAAGCTAACTACTGTTCATAGATTGGTGCTGGAGCACCTTCCTCATTTCTCTAGTGGAACCAAGACTTTTCAACTGTAAAATAAGACAGTTAATGTAGGCAAGAGCGAAAAATGGAGAAAGGGTTCGAATCTGGATTGGTTCTGAGACATGAGACACATTTCAGTATTCCAAGCCAAAAGTATCAATCAAAGATGTTCGTCGCTCTCCTCCTGCTATCCACTCTACTAACTTCCGTCAGCGCCCGCTACTGCCAATGCCTCTGCAACAACTACGAATTCGATAGCGGCTACACGTCGTGGCAGTCCTGCAACGACTGGTGTCTCGATGAGATCCGCATTCGCGGTGGCAGCAACGCAGTCTGTCCGCGCGGCCGCCTGCAGTACACCGAAGTGTCGGATGCGCGCATATGGTGGTATATTGGCAGCGGGATTGCTGCATTTGTTATCCTTGTTGCCGTGGGCGTGTATTTTTGCTGCGTTCGTCCTCGTCAGCAGAAGGCCAACGCTGCCATTGTGGTGATGCAACCCGCGCAGCAACCTGTTGCGTATGCGCCATCCACATACTCACAGCCGACTTATCCATCTCCATCCAACCAACCCACTTATGCATATCAGCCTATGCAGCCGTATCACACATGATCTACTGCGTGTTTGTCTCAATTTCCTTATTCAAAAATCATCTAAATAAAAAAATCCGAAGAAGGAATGAATTTTTTTGAACAGCGTCATATTCGGGAACGAACCAGGTTCTAACCCTTTATCATGGGATTCTTACAATCTCCCTGCAACTGGTAGTGTCAAGATACAGGTAACAAGAAATGCTGACTGCGATGTGGACATGTCCCGAGTCAGGATTGCTGAGGCATCACCGCGTAAAAGTTAGATTTATTCGAAGCTAATAATTATACAAGGACGAGATGCAGATACGATAGTCCAATGAACGCATTAAAACTTGGATGAGGATACCACCTCAATAACACCTTGGTCGGGCAGTTTTTCTTGGGAGGACACTCTGACCATGCTGCTGTTACCGCTCCTTCCGAGAATGGAATCCGTCTCCGAAGATACTACAGGTATATACGGGTACGACGCCTCGCCCACTTCATATGCGTCAAGACCCATCGCTTCAGCTTCCTTGTGGCAACGCATCTTCATGCCTGGGATCAAGTTGACTGCAAAAACAATAATTGCAGTCCATCCTGCGGTCCACAAAAGCACCGCACCGATCCCTGCCAGTTGCACAGGAATTTGAATCCAAACGCGGTCAACCCATCCCGCCGTTGAAGATCCAGGCGTTGTGCCAATGTCCGTCACTTGATGCTGTGCGAACAGTCCCGTCAAAATCATTCCAAATGCGCCGCCGACTCCATGCCCAGCCGATGCTTCCAACACGTCGTCCACCTTGATATAGTGCAAAACTTTGACAGCGTAGAAGCAGACAATTGCAGGCAAGATACCAAACAGGATCGCCATTCCTGGCTGGACATATCCGGAGCCCGGAGTAATGGCCACGAGCGCGACAACCACACCGTTGCAGAAACCGATGGCGCTGAAGCGTTTCTTGTTTACGAGTGCTTCCATGGCCATCATAGTGAGGCCTCCTGCGGATGCGGCGATATTGGTTGCGAAGGCGGCACCGACTGCGCGAGTGCTGGCGCTGACCGCGCTTCCTCCGTTGAAGCCGTTCCAGCCGAACCAGAGGAGCATAGTTCCAATGTAGACGAAGGTAGGGTTGTGTATCTCGTAGCTGCGGGTGCCATAGTCGGAGCGCTTTCCAGACGTGAGCGCCAGTACAAGTCCGGTGACGCCACTGCTGAGATGGACAACGGATCCTCCGGCGTAATCCATGACATTTATGCTGTGAAGGAATCCGTTGCCGCTCCAAGACCAATACGCGATGGGGTCATAGACAATTGTGGTCCACAAGAACACAAAGATCATCATTGGCAGGAGACGCATTCGGCCTGCCACGGCGCCAATTGCGAGTCCGGGGGTGATGGCTGCGAACATAAGCTGGTACATTGCAAAGAGGGCAGCTGGGATGGTCCCCGCAACCGGATTCACCACGTCGAGTGTGTTGAGGAGGGCAGCGTATTGAAAATTGCCAATGAAGTTGGATGACGATGTGTCAGAGAATGCCAAGCTGTAGCCGAAAAGGACCCATTGCATCGTCACAACTGCAGCGGCAAGCATGACAGAAAGTAAAACGCTGAGAGAGTTTTTGGATTCTGTCAACCCAGAGTAGTACAGACCGAGTCCAGGAATTTGGATGAAGACAAGTGCGGACTGAATGGGAACGCAGGTGAGCCTGGGGGCAAAGAGGAACGAAAAGAAGTATGCCCACCGATATCAATATCCATGAAATATCGCCGGACACGAGTGGGGACTCGGATGTGGTTGTTGAGTTCTGCGCTAATGCGACTGAGACAAGCGAGAGAACCGCGGTGAGCTTGAGCATTGTGACGAATGGCAGCTTGGGGGAAAATGTTCCCCGCTCCCGTTTTAAAGGTTGTCACGGTGGCACTCCGGAAAATACCACTCATGGGCGCGGAATCGTATCGTATCTCTTGTTCCTCCAACAAAAAATTGATTACGGTTAATGCGTGTCTAGCTCATGTGGGGGTGAAGGAGCGCCTCCTTTCTTATGCACGATCAACGACAGTGGATTCACTGCGCATGGTACGACGGGTGAAGAGTCCTGTCAAATATGTTAAGATTCGGTGATATGTTCCTGAAGTCCATGTCGCTCGTTGTTGTTATTCCATCCGCATTGATCGATGACTTGTGTTTTCTTACTTATTTTGTCCCTTCATGGTGTGCTAGCTCGTCACGCGACGTTATCTATGTGATAAGTGTTGCCTTATCAAGAAATCAGGCAACACTGTCGCGGTTCTCCCGAGATGCTTGCCCCATTTTCCGCACCTCTTTTCGGCTTTCAGTGTCGTATCTGGGAAGGGGAGGTGGACGAAATTTGGTGTTATGTGTTGTGAGGGGTGTCGATTCACATGGGTCCAGAAACGCCAGACCTGACAAAAAGTTACTTAACCCACACATGTCCACTGAGTCCGTGCTTGCTTCGAGGCCCAAGCCGCTTCTTTCGAAGCCGGCAGCCTTCAGCTCTGCTCTCACGGAGGGTATGCAGCAGATGCAACTTGGCCTCGAAGTGCCGTCCCCGAAGCCCGCGGGAGTCCCCTTCGCGCCAGCGTCCACTCCTTCGCACGATTTGATGCAACGCGGTGTAGGCACGGAGCCTTCGATTCTCATCTTCTCTGGTGGATCCGCGGTTTCCTCGTTTGTGCCGATGCTCCAGGTTGGCCGATTGTTTGTCTTAACCTTATCTGCCGCACAAGCCTGACCCTCGCCAGAGCTTCACAGAGAACATCTGCTACTGTATGCCCGTCTCCGATGATGGTGGATCCACTTCCGAGATCGTGAAAGTAGTGGGCGGGCCAGCGATCGGCGATATCCGGAGTCGACTCCTGGGCCTTGCCGACACGTCAACGCCAGAGGTGCGACTTAACGTCCGCGTTGATCAAAGTTTTCCCTAATCTATGGAGCCAGGCCAAAGCTGTCTACAAGTTTCTCGCGCATCGACTGCCCGCGTACAGCAACAGCAACATGTATTCTACGTGCCCCGCGAAGGCAGAATGGCTCAGTATTCTCGAAGGAAACCATACCCTCTGGAATGATATCCCTGTATCTCATCAATATTCCATGCGCGCTTTCTTGTTTCAGTTCAACGACAAAGTCTTGAAGGAGACTTGCGGCACCAACATTTTTAGCATGACTGATGCCACGGCTGGGTTTGACTTTCGTGGTGCGAGTATTGGAAACATCTTCCTGACAGGCTGTCGCCTATTTTTCCACTCACTCGAGGCTGCCATATTTCAATTTGCCCAAACTGTCTATATTCCTAAACGGACTTTTGTTCTTCCAGTGATATCGACAAACCATCTGACTGTGTCGATTGGTGTGACTCTTCGCAATGGGAGCAGCATCTTTGGCCAGTGCGAAATCAGTCATCCTGGCGCCACAGTAACTGTGAGCCCAACAAATCACTCTAACATATCGCGACGCGCAATATTCGAAATTTCATCTTCGCCTGGACATGATGTATCGCCTTCCGGAAATGTCTCTGTGAATGCAACAACCGCTCCGCATCGTCTGAAACGCCCCGCATCTTCCTCCTTTAACAAGAAATTCAACCTCAGCAGCTCCCTTGACTTTGGGCCCCTGAACTGGACCAAATCGACCGGATCTCTCAAATCCAATAGCTCACTGAGCAATTCAAACCTCTTTTTTTCAAAATCGCAACACGAGATAGCACCCCTTGTATCCCCGATCCGACGCGTATATTATATCAACAGCGACAACCAAGAAACTTTCCCCAAAATCAACCCATTGCTACCTCGCCAATTTGACCGGAAAAAGACCATTATTTACGGTATGGGCAGCTTGTATACGAGCCTGTTACCATGTCTCGTCGTTCCTGGGATTGGCGGACTCATCACTGAAGATTTTGGCAGCGAAATTCCGCGGACTAAAATTCTACTACTCAACGGAACGCATGACCGTGAGACGGACGGGTTCACGGCGATGGATTTTATTCTTGCCATCACGGACACGCTCAATTACAGTGTCATTGCGGAGCGAGGCGGCGGGGAGGTGGTTAAGAAAGTGATGACGAAGCGGGATGCGGCAACGGATATGGACGGTGCTGATCAGGTGTGGCGATGGAGGGGCGCGTTGGTGGGGACAAGCCCTGGTGGAATCGGATTCACGAAAGATTCGAGGAGGAATAGTGTCGTTTCGACATATACGGACGAACTGGACACACACACGTCGGATTCGTTTGCTGGGGACCATATGGAGGAGGAGGACGAACTGGAGCAGGAGATTTCGGAGATGAAGTCCTCATCTGGACGCGGCTACCTTATCAAGCCATATGGGCCTTCTGCGTTTATTACGCATATGTTATATACGGAAAACTCTCTTGTACCTGTCGAGGTAGAGGACATTACAGCATTGGGAATCCAGTGTATATGTGTTCCTAAGAGCGGGACTCTGAATGGGACTTCCAGTGGAGATGATGGAGCCCGACCTGTGGAACGGGGGAGCAGCAACAATGTGAGCGGACTTGCGGCCAGTAAGACTGCGGGCTATTTTGGAGTTGAGGAACTGAAGACTGCATTGGCGCCCCTGCTTGAATGATTAAACTCTGTCCCTGAAAACATAATTTATTCTTGATATTATGAAGGTATTACCTCATGAAAAAAGGTGGATCTCCCAGAGTCATCTCAAATTGCCACAACACACAGCCAGCGAGGCAGCTCCAGTACATATGGCAGAAAACCAGCGGCCTTGTTTGGGTCTGAATTTTGCGGAATGAGATGTTTTGTTATTGTCAAAATTGGTCAATTTCCTCTGTCATAACTCCATTCAAGTATTGTAAAAAGTCAAGAACCCCACCTGCCTTTTGAAAGTGTTCATAAGTTGCAGAGAGCTGACTGCCAAGCACTACAAGATTTCGGGTTCCCTGTTTACGGCTACCCTTCATATTTCTGAGGCGATTTTAACCGTACAAAAAAAAGAAAGTAATAAAGATGATCCAAGGTGAGAAGACATGAAATCCGCGAGGAATAACTAGCTGGTGTTTGTGCCCGACTCTGGATGCAACCTGCATTCTTTTCCTAGCCGATTAAGCTGCTGTTGAATGAAAATGAGAAAGTGCCAAACTCAAGCTCTAGGCCAGATCACCTTTATGAATCAAACAGTATTAAAAAATGGAACAAGAGGAGCGTTCCCAAACTCAAGCCCAAACAGCCACAACTGCCATGGCGGCCGCCCCGCAATACAATGCCAAAAAGCAAGCCGCTTTGAAGATGGGCTGAAACTTCCGAAACGAGTGATTGTGGCTAATCTCTTCCGACATGAGTTCTGTGTAAGTGTTGTAGAAGAGGATCCCAGCACTCAGGCTGTTGAAGATTCCCTGCGTCAGAACCAGCGTTCCACTGTTTGCGTTGTACGAATCGTGGACACCAATCCCAATCGCAATCCCAATCGGTGTCGTGAGGGGATACAAAAGACAGAGCAGAGTCTTTGTCCAATCTCGCAGCTGCAAGTTGCCAATCAACACGCCGAGCGCCATGCCTTCAAACAGCTGGTGAAAGCAGACGGCCACCAGCAGCGTTTTGAACCCGTCGTCGGCCGTGACGCCCAGCGTGATGCCGATGATGAGCGAGTGGAACAAGATGCCGGCTTCGAGGAGCATGACTGCGGTCTCCTTTTCGCTCCTGCCGTGGCTGTGCGGGTCGGTCTCGCATACGTCGCGCCCCGCGACATCGGTTGTGTGCAGGCCGGTTTCGTGGTGAACGTGGTGGTCGTGGCTCGCGTGGCTCTCGTGGTCAAGTTTGACGGGCGAAGCGACGGGGGTGGATTTGTCCGCAGAAGGGGTGGAGCCCATGATGCCCATTTCAATCAGTTGCACAGTGAAGGCCGCCATCAGACCAAAGACGCCAACGAAAGAGGGTCCGTAGCTCTGAAAGCGAGCGTCCAGGCAGGGACTGCCAAACTGGCTAAAGGCATCAGGTAGGAGGTGAATCCATGCAGTGCCCGCAATCACGCCGATTCCAAACATCTTGCAGAGCTGAAGAATGTTTGCGAGGGTCAGCGACTGGACTTTGCCCAACAAGAAGGTCCCAAAGATTCCGAGTCCAGAGGCTGCGAGTACAATAAAGAGCCCGCCAATGTGGAAGCCTTGGTTGTAGGAGCCGATGAGTTCGGCTGCGCAGGCGTCGGCCATGGCTGTGCTGTTGTCGGATACGGAGGAGGACGACTCTCCGGCCGCTGTGAACGCAGGTTTCCGACCATCGTCAGTACAGGCTCCGGGCACGACGGGCGCTGCTCACCATGTGCGACGGCTGGCTGGCCTGCGAGGGTCAGGATCAGGAACACCGCTGCGGCGAACGGCAAGGCTCTCGAAGCGATGGAAGGCATTGTGTCGGTGATGGAATGGAAGACGCGGAAGCTTGCGGAAGACGGATTCGGGATGCGGGTGGCGACTTCTCCGCCGACCGTGGATCAAATCAAGTCGGTGGAAAACAAGCCGCGATTAGATCGACGGAGATGGTGTCGGTCGAATCGTCGACGCGTATCCATCCATCCTGGACACACGTCTGACAAGCAACAGCGTTGCTCCCTTTCCGCCTACGATATCATGTACGTTTTATTTCAGAGGAGGAAGAACAAGGGGAAGCTACAAGAGTCTGATGGTGATAACCTGCCCAACAAAAAAAGGTGTGAAGAAAAGCCCCCTCTCACAAAAATACATCCACACAAATGCTTCCAAAACCCGCGCCCCTACGCCCAAATTGCAATCACAGCCATCACCGCCGCTCCGCAATACATAGCCCCTAAACAAGCCATCTTGAACCCGCCTCGCAAGGCGCGAAACTGCGCACTGTGGCTCACCTCCTCACTCATGAGCTCCGTGTACGCGTTGAAGAACAGAATCCCGGCGCTCAGGCTGTTGAAAACGCCGCGCGTGAGCACAATCGCGCCGCTCGCGTCGTTGAAGCTGCTGTGCACCGCAACGCCGATGGCAATTCCGAGTGGGGTCGTGAGCGGGTACAGACTGCAAAGGAGTCGGCGGGTGGGGAGGGAGAGGTTCAGGCGGCCAATGAGGACGCCGAGGGCCATGCCTTCGAACATCTGTGGATAAAGAGCGAGTCGCGTTTAGGTGGGGGGAGAGAGTTCAAGGGTGAATGGCAGTTTTACCTGGTGGAAGGCGATGGCAATCAGGAGTGTCGTGAAGGACGCGTCGTCGCTAACGCCGAGGGTGATGCCGATAATCAAAGAATGGAACAGGATACCGCATTCCAGAATGATGGTGGAAAGTTCGAGCGAGCTGCCTGTTCCTGCGGCCGAATGAGCATGCGAGCCGTTCGTGTGCACGCGGCTGTGATCATGATCTGGGATCGAACTCGGTTTTCCCGAGTGTCCCGAAGGAACGGCGGAGAGAAAGTCAATGGTGTGGCTCAGTTCGCTGGCGTCGCTGACGACGAATCCGGATGATTCGCCCGGCGCGAGTGGAACGTGCGTATGATTATCGTTACCAGATGTTTCTCCGTTCAGGGAAGATGGAGTAGACTCTTTATGCTCGAGCATAGCAGCGGAGAGGTCTTCGCAGTCGGAGTGAGAGTCGGTGGTGAGGTTGGACGCCAAGCGTCCGCGTTTTTCCTTGTATCCAACCGCCGTGAGTTCGATCAATTGAGTTGCAAAAGCACCAATTATGCCAAAGAGGCCGACGTAGTTTGTGCCGTAGGACTGGAAGTTAGGATCCAAGCAAGGGCTACCAAATTGGTTAAAAGCATCTGGTAGCAAATGGATCCAAGCTGTCCCGGTAATGATGCCAATGCCAAACATTTTGAAGATTTGAAGCGCCTGTCCAATCAGGCTGGCTCGCTTTGCATTCGTGACTGTCGCGGCGGCCAGGTGCATTGTTGCCATGATCCCGATGCCAGAGACTGCAAGAACAATAAAGATGCCGCCCACGTGGAAGGGAACATTGTAGTTTTGGGGGGGCTCTGCAGAACACGCATCCGATGCAGTTGCGTTCAGGTTTGTGGAAGGGTCTTGATTTGTTTTTGATGAGTTTTGATCAATCACTGTTGGTGCCAGCGCCAATCACGAAACCGGCACAATCTCACCTGAAGCGCTGAGTGGATCACTCGAGTTTGTTGGGTCTGCGCCGACAGCAGACGCGAGCGAGAGCGCGAGAAGCGCATGCAGCAGAAGCGGGTTGGGCACCGACGCTGACGCAGCGAAGGGGCGCACTGGGATCCATGAAGAGGACGAGGCAGAGAGAGGCTGGTCGACGTGTGCAGCCGCGTCGGCCGGACACTCCGGACACTCTCCCATCGGCTCGCATTCACTGCAATCGGCGCACTCGGAGCAGTCGCAGCACGCAGTGCGCGAGGCACACTCGGCGCAGCACTCGACGCATCCGCAGCATGAGCATCCGCACTCTTCGGCGCTGAGCAGTTCCTTTGTCGCGACCATCGTTCAGGCGGAGCGTCACAAGATTTTTACAAGATTTTTTTGCTCGAAGCAGGCATGCCTTCTTGATCAGAGCAGCGCTCACAGTGAAGGGAAGCAAGGTGGTAGACTCCAATTAGAAGATTACTAATACAGACCCTTGCTGGATTCCCTCGTATTCCCGTTCATGGTGATTACCATGGCAAGGATTCAAGGGACAGTGAGGCTTGAGAGTGTGGTTAAGGAGCAAATTGAAAGCTGAAAACACTGGGGAAGCCTATGAAGAGTGAATAGCAAACATAAGGTTGCAGCTGGCAAGTAATATTGCAACAGGATGGAGGATTTCTTGCTTCGACTAGGTTCAGGACAGGGATGCACTTGTCGTGCAATTCATGTTGTCCATTTCCAATCACTCCTCCCTAAATTTGGTGAGGCCACCTTAACCTTCTGGACAAAAGTATATGTGTGTGTTGTTTATTCATCGTAGCCAAAGTTATCGTCATCATCCTCAACACCTTCCATGTCCTGTACAAGAAATCATACATTAGTTGGCGAAGAAACAAAGGTGTTGAATGGTGCTTCCCACCTTGGGTTCCTTAGGCTCGACATCTTCACCGTACTGAATCGCGTTATCAATATGCGATAGAATCAGCGCCACGCTGTCCTCGTCGTGAATGTTGAGCGGCAAGAATGACACCATATTGTACTCTTCGATCAGCTGCACCAATGCGCGATTCAGTGCATGCAGCTTCGGTGCCGTCTCTTTGTTGGCATCCTCCATCAGCAGTGTTGGATCTGGATCAAAGTATCTGTATGCTCGTCAGGAGGGTTAGAATCGCGGAGCAAGAACGACAAGGACACCACCTCTCCAACTCAAACGAGTTTGCTTTGTCTCCGAGCAAATCCATCTTGCTCAGCACATTCACATGCGGACACTCAAGCTGCAGCATCGCGCTCATGGCGCTCATGACCCCGGAAAAGAACTTGCTGACATCTTGCACGAACTGCGAGTCGAGGAGGTATACGCCGCAGGTACGGTATCCCATCCGACCCAAGCAGGATACAATTTGCTTCATGATGGGGAAGTGCGTGTAGAGCTCAATCTGATTGCGTTGGAAGCGAACGTCAAGCTCGAGGCCAAGCGATGCCGCGTAATCAAAATCGCACATACCTGTCCCGGACAATCAATGATCAAATAATCCTCCTCAAAGTTTGAAATCTGCTCCTCGAGCCAGTCCATATTGTTGCAGAGGTACTCCAGGCAGTAAACCAGCCCCCCATTGGGGCCGTACTGCAGCTCTTCCATCACGTCATCGAGCGTGATGAGGTCGCGGATGTCTATGCTGGGCTTATATTCGAAGTGCTCTGCGGCCGGGTCCAGGTTGACGAGATGCACGCTGCGGCCGGCTGTGCGGGCGTGTGTGAGGATGGTGCTGCAGAAGGTGGACTTGCCCGAGCCTGCGGGACTGTTTTTCACCGTGTCAGATTGCATGCGCCACGATTAGGCAAAGTCTTTGGTGTCGCTCACCCCATCACTAGTTGGCACATCTTGCCCATCTTTGTCTCTTTTTTTTTCAGCTTTTCCCTCCAATGAGTATTTCTGCTGCATGTAGACAGCTTCAAAGCCGTAAAATAGTTACAAGGCCAGTAGACCTTGTTCGCCAATCGCAGTATATCCTCCTTGTGCAGACGAGCTCAGGGGGTTAGGGTACCGCGTCACACGCTCGTTAATTCCATGAGCTTGTGGAACCTCGCCGTGCGTCAGCCTACTTCCACCCCGCGCTCCGCGAGCTCTTTGAAGCAGTGGCGGATGTGACCATGCTCCCAAAATTCTGTAAGATAGAAGAAAAGATATAGGTGCCATTTACAAGAGAATGAAGTGCTTTTCTCCTTTCGTTCCTATTGTATATTGTCATCAAGTAACTCGTTTGGACCACATCTCGCTCGCCTTGATCATTTGAAAATTCATGTTGGGGCGCCGGCTGTTCTCATCGCTGAGACCCCAGCACCCGAAGGACCTGCCTACTTCCGGCACGTACCCGCTAGGCTTCAAGGTTGCCAGTGTCAATGTGGGGTTGAAAAAGAAGGCGGATGCCTTGGACATGGCCCTCGTTGTCTCGGAGACAAAGGCCTCCGTGGGAGCAGTCTTCACCAAGAATGCGTTTGCGGCCGCACCTGTGACAGTGGCGCGCGAGATTGTGTCTGCGAACGCGGGCGTGGCTGCGGTACTCGTGAACGCCGGGTTGGTTGCCTTATCTCCCCTTTGAGCGAGATCTGATCTTTTCCACAGGTGCGCCAACGCGTGCACGGGCGATGTCGGCCTCAGAGACACGCGCGCCGCCATCGCGGCGACGGACCAGGCGCTCGGCTTCGCAGCGCCGACTCCGGCCACAATCATGCTGTCAACCGGTGTCATCGGTGTCCCCCTCAAGATGGACAAGATTCACAACGGCATTGGCACGCTCTCAAAGTCTCTGTCAAACACTCACGACGCGTGGGTCGGGGTTGCCAAGGCTATCATGACCACGGACACGTTCCCGAAGCTTCGCTCGCGGGAGTTTACCACACGTGACGGACAGACGTATCGGATGGCTGGTTGGAGCAAAGGAGCTGGAATGATCCATCCAAACATGGCGACCATGCTTGGCGGTGTGTTCACGGACGCGGCAATCACCTCCTCGTGTCTGAAAGCCGCCCTGTCGTATGCTGTAGAACGCTCCTTCAACGCCATCAGCGTGGATGGAGACACCTCAACCAACGACTCTTTGATTGTGTTGGCCAACGGGGCTTCCAACTGCAAGCTGATCGACAGCACCACCTCCCCAGATTTTCTTCAGTTTCAAGCGAACCTGACTGACTTTGCTGCTGAACTGGCTGGGCTTGTAGTGCGTGACGGAGAAGGAGCCACCAAATTTCTCGATATCCAGGTTGAGAATGCACGCACGTTTGAAGAGGGCAAAGCGGTTGCCGTCTCCATTGCAAAGTCTCCCCTGGTCAAGACTGCCATGTTTGGACAGGATGCAAACTGGGGGCGCATTGTCTGTGCAGTTGGATACAGTGGTGTGCCCATTGAACCCACCAAAGTGAATCTGTGGATGGAAACCCAAGGCAACATTAGCAAATCGAAGGAAATCGTGCATCTTTTCAAAGATGGTTCCCCCTTTGAAGTCTTCGAGCAGGCAGACAAGGACAAAGCAAAGCGTATTTTGGCAGAAGAGGATATCGTGATTCGTGTAGACTTGGGATTGGGAATCGCGAAAGCACAAATGTACACCTGCGATCTCAGCTTTGATTATGTCAAAATCAACATTGACTATACTTAGTCTTTTTATTGGAAGTGAATACAGTGTTTACTTCGGCCTTCAGAAGAATGATAGGTACCCTTTTTCACAAGTCAATTCGGATTTGGAACAGTAAGTGTACTTGAAGGAACTAGGAATGCCGTGTTGGCGTTAGAGGCGGGTGCCGAAATAGATGGGTTTCTGGACCGATCGTCCGCAGGATGGCTTGATAACCTCGATCGAGCAGCTTGTGTATTTGACTCTTTTTGCACCAAAGACATGCGTTCTTCCGCAAAGCCAGTAATTTTGGCTTTGATTTCTGGGAAGTGGTCGCTAATGGTCTTCAAATCGGCCGCATTCAGACTGTACGTACAACACGGAGTTTTGGCAGTGATTGTCGCAGTGCGTGGTATTTGAGACACAAGTGCCAGCTCTGTCCACCTGTTAGCTCAGAATATGTGGGAGAAAACCATGGATGAACCAACCTCCAAAAAATGTCCCTTCCTTCAGAGTGGCAACATATTCTCCATTCATAGTTATGTCTACCTTTCCAGTGAGGAGGAAGAACATATTATTGCCAATATCCCCTTGCTTCATGATAGTGGCCTTGGGTGGGAAATTTCGTTCAATCAAACTTTGCGCAATCATATCGTAGTAGTCTTGTTGTCGATGTGACTCTCCTTCATATTTGAGGAAGGGAACTTTTTTTATGAGTTGAGTGCACTTGGTCATATTGATTTCCTGATTCGAGTGCAATCAGCGACTTCACCATGGGTTACTCCTTCTTACCTTGCGCTCTTCAGCCGTCATTTCTGCATACTGCCGCTTATCACTCATTGCCACAACCATATTTGGTGCTGCAAGCATTAGGGTGCCGACCAGTTCTTGGTTTGGGATCTCATGTGAGTCACTCTTCCTTCCAATTTAGAAAACAAATACTTACCACCACGTGTTCGCTTATCTTCACCTATCCGGACTAAAATTTTGCTCATATGATTTTTGATGCTTCTCGTGCTATGATTCTGATCTTTGATGTCAGGAATGAGGGTTGTAATGGATGCGCGCATATAATAAAGCATCAACAGTGGCGAATTAAGGATAATGGCGACACGATCAGTGAGCGGACCACCACCGGAAGTAAGCGCCCAACGAAGGAGCTGCATCATCTGGCAAACAAAGCCAATTATGACGGCTGCAAGCATGATGCTGCGATTTAACGGCGGAACGGCGAGAGTTCCTGAGCCTTGCTGACCAAAATATTCGCAATCTGTTGACGCACTTCCATTGTACTGCATCGTTATGTAGTGGGCGATGGACCCCACAGCGCCAGAGATTCCAATCCATGTTTTGTTCACGTCATAGATACCATCTATCGCACTCCATTGAAATAGTTGTGAAATCTTTCCAGCTTGAGTTGGAGGATAAATAGTTCCATTGAAACAGCTCGTGAATGCCATCACAAACCAGCCAACCATGTCGACGTGCATAGTCGTGGACCCAATTCGCCCCACCACATCGTCAAAGTACACCTGCGCGTCCATGTATTGCGTGAGCGAATATCCTGAAATATCTATTTGGTCCATTTGACCCCCAGTAACCATGTTCCATTCATCAGCGAAAAATGTGAATTTCACTGAACCGCTTCCCAAAACATATTGCATTGTGCACGATTGAGTGACAGACTGATTGTGATGTTGTGCCCAAGAATGTGCACCTGCGGGAAATTGGACAGATATAATTGCTGTATAGCTATTCGTCCATAGATTGGCATAGCTCATGGACATTGTCAGTTCGGACACGTTTCGCATTTTCGGCGCAACTTGTAGGTTTCCGCAAGTCACAGAATATGTGTAGACAACACCATCTCCTCGCACGTCAAATTGAGATGAGGGATTGTCCAATGGCCATGCTGCCCAACCACCAATCAATCCATCGGCCAAAGGCAATCCATAATTATAGACAACACCCATTGACGCATCTCCTGATAAAAATTGAGGAACATCTGTAAGAAAATTAGGTGGCGAAGTATACGTTGCAGGAATGCAAGGTTTGAAACCCAAAGACGTTGGAATTGGAATAAATTGCATCTCAAGAACAAAGTACCACGTAGCAGCTTCAAGCAAAAACAAAGATCCAATGAACATATGACGGACTGTTAATCCCTCAGCCGGAAGGAAATTGTTTTTTGACACGGCCACGTCGCTCAAAGGAATGCCCCTTCCTTTTTTCACAAGAGCCTTTGCAACGTACTCTTTTCCAATGAGAGCTGACGCGTATGTTCCAGCCACCAGGCTGATTTTTCCAAGAGAGCCCAAGACTGCGTGAATTAAATTGTAGTAACTGATGCTCGGAAGTTCAAATCCGTTTGAAAACACCAAGATCATCACCATCACGGTCAGGTCCAGAGTATGAAAAAATGAACTGAAGTATATCTGAATTCGAGTTGAGTGAGTAATCTGATACATGAATTTGTACACTGCACTGGAGGTGACAACACTCGAAACATATTGATATTGCTTCTGAATATTATGTACAAGGTCTACTGATCCCAGCATCGAAGACCCGTGCGAAGAATGTGCTTTACTGCTTTTGCTGATCTTCCGAGGAAGCGCCTTTCCGGACTCCCTCCTTTTCTTTAAGGACGACGCACCAATGCTGAAATTCCTTCTTAAAGAGCCCTCATGTTCCCTCTTGATGAACTCGTTTCTGTGGGGATGTCAGTGTTCCTTTTTTCCACGTGCTAGGGTCGCCAACCTGTCTTCCGCCACGTTCGCAATATGACTAATTGTCTGTGAATTCTTAACGCTATTTTCTCTGCTTAATGGCTTCACGGACCCCCTGCGCGAGCTTGAGTTACGTCCAGGGAAACTGTTGTCAGGCAGACCATTTTCGATATTAGAAGGCAAGGGCGGGACCGGCGGTACGGAAGCTTCCTCTGAAACAGCCATAACAACTTTCTTGGAAGTAGTTCGCTTCAACATTTCTGGCGAAGCGTTCGAAGGATCTTCGGTTGAATGGATCCGTCTTAAAATGCTTCCATTCCTTTGATTGCGAAAACCAGACTGCTCCTGATCATGAGGAAGTGAAGGAACACTTGACATATTTTGTACTGCAAGTCTCTGCTTCTCAAGTGTATGATTTGTATTAGCGGAATGTACTCCTCAAGCACACGACATACCCAACAAAGAGATGGATGACAATTAGAAAAGCCTCTCCTGTTGGCTTTGACTTGGCTTTCGAGAGATAAGTTCTCTTCGCAAGGGAGCAGCAGGTTGCGGATGCAAACTGACAATCCAAAACTGTCGATCTCTCACTCGTGCCCTTGCTTATTCAATATCAATTTATATATATGTGTTTACATATTCAATATATATGTATATTATACATTCAATACATATGTATATTTATATACAAAGAAAAGAAAAAACTTGCAAACCTTTTTTTCCCCATCATCCAGAGCTTGATCGGGCGGTAACTTTGATGCCTTTGCAGCGGCATATGTTTTGAGGAAGCCAGACAAAGACTCCAAGCAAAAATTTTCATGAATAGTAACATTGGGCAGGCCGTGATGTATACCACCATATTCAGATTGCATGCCTCTCCATTGACAAGATCACGGATTCGCCTTCCCCTTAAAGATCCCCCCCTCCAACTTCCAAATCGAATGGAAATACTGCTGCTCTCAAAAATCAGAACAGGTCCATGAAGATGAAGGAGATGATGCTGCATGACGTATTGACTGGCGTAACTAGGCATCTGTTTGTGAAGCTGGCCTAGTGTGGATCAGTTTCAAACCACGTGATTTAGTCAGGAGTCACGCTCCTATTTTACTGACACATACATGTGTATGAAGGATTGGGGCTTCCTGGTACATACTCCACAAAAAATGTACGGCAAAATCATGTGATTTGAATGAAAGCCACAATTGTGCGTGCATTATATACGGACACCATAAAGTAAAACTTTAAAAGAGGGACTTGACAAAATTGGTCAACAAACCCCACAGGCCACCCCTACACCTCATCCAATGCCCCAAACGAAGCGTTCGTTTACCATCCACTGCGTTTGGAACAGACACTTTAATCTAGGGCACTACTAAAGGAACGGGAAACACGCAGACTCACCGTTTGGAGTAGACCTCGTTGGAGGGAATGTCAGAGATGTTGATCCCGACCATTGCTTCACCTAAGTTCTCCGACACCTCGGCAAGTACCTTCGGGTTATTGTAGTTGGTCACGGCCTGGACAATGGCACGGGCGCGCTTGACAGGGTCTCCAGACTTGAAGATTCCAGATCCAACGAAGACTCCATCCATTCCGAGCTGCATCATAAGGGCAGCATCGGCGGGGGTAGCAACACCACCTTTCATATGAACAGCGTTCAGGGAATTATTCGAAATTCTTGTGCCAAGGCTCACCGGCGGCAAAGTTGACGACAGGCAGACGACCCAGCTTCTTTACCTCAGCAACAAGGTGATACGGGGCCTGAATGTCCTTCGCGTATGAATAGAGCTCCACGTCATCCATAGCCTGGACCTTGCGAATCTCGCTCATAAGAGTTCTTGCGTGTCGAACAGCCTCGACAACGTTTCCAGTTCCAGCCTCACCCTTGGTGCGGATCATGGCGGCACCCTCGTTAATGCGTCTCAGGGCCTCACCTGTTGCGTAAGTAGTGGAACGGCGTTGAGAATCGGCGGGAAAATCGTGCCAATGAGGTTTTGGGGAAGGAGATACCGGGAGGGACGGGATCGAAAGTGAACAGGCTCACGCACCCAAGTTCTTGCAACCGCACAGGAATGGAACTTTGAAGTTGGTTTTGTCAATGTGGTTCGACTCATCGGCGGGGGTCAAAACCTCCGACTCATCAATGTAGTCAATGTTGAGGGACTCGAGAATTTGGGCCTCGACAAAGTGTCCAATGCGTACTTTCGCCATGACGGGGATCGTGACGGCGGCCTGGATTTCCTTGATCATGGCGGGGTCGGACATGCGCGCAACGCCGCCTTTTCACGTACTTGTGTCAACTCTGTGGTGAGAAGCAGGAAGGGAAGTCTCACCGTTCTTGCGAATGTCAGCGGGAACACGCTCGAGCGCCATGACGGCACAGGCACCGGCCTCCTCAGCGATGCGTGCCTGCTCGGCATTGATAACGTCCATGATCACTCCTCCCTGTCAGGCGATGGTTAGATTTCGGGAGCGCAGGTACGTGCAAGGATACCTTGAGGTTTTGCGCGAGGCCCGCCTTCAGAACGAACGTGGATTTGGTTTCGGCTCCATTGCCGGTTCCGTTGGCGGTGGGTGCGACCAAATTGGCGGGCGTTTGAAAGCTCATTTTATGGGTTTTTTTATTCAGACTTCCTCTTTCAGCCAGTCCAGTGATGACAAACCAAGGCAAATCGGACATCGTCATTCTTTTCGAATCATCCCGCGTTTGGATCGCGTTTGACAGGAAAGTTGCGTCAGTCCAAACACCAGAATACACATGTTCATTCTTTAGGCTTAAATAACAGTCATATAAAGTCAGGGGGAACGGAATCAAATGAGGATAAGTAAAAATGAATGTCTTATTTTCATTGTTGATTTGAGGAAATAGTTAGGTTCATATTTCCCATAGTCCCCTTGAGATGCTCGAATTGTTAGCGTCTTATGCAAAAGTCGAATAGTCTGGGTGGCCCGAGGAAAATGTAAAATTGTATAGCTGCTGCCTCTGCTGCTCATCCAGGGTCGGCATAAACACAGATGTGTCTTGCAAGAAAGCTGCAGTATTCGCCTGTTGCTGCGTCGAAGGAGAGCCTTCACCGATGTGGAAAAAGGTGGAAAACCCTTCCGTCGCGTTTTGTTGATGGAGCATATCCTTAGCAGCCACCGACAGCTGCTCCATATGTTGCTGATACATTGTTGGGTGAAGTGAATTCTGCAAAAACTGTGCCTGTTGTTGCTGTTGCTGTTGATGGTGATACATTCCGAGCCCAACTCCATGACCCAAAAGCCCCGCATTCGATGCCATCATAGACAAGGGTGTCAAAAGCGTCAACGGTGACTCAGAAGGCCCTGCCACCTCCAAATCAGGCGTCGGTGCATCCACATCCAGCGCCCCTTCTCCCGCCTCCCCGGATAAACCAGCCTCCTTGTCCCCCAACGCCTCTTGCTGAGATCTTACATTGTCAGAAATATCAGAGCTGCTCATTCCGTGCGTCTTCAAATGGACCGCAAGGTGATCGTCCCGCGCAAACGCCTTGTCGCATTTGGGCACTAGACATACATACGGCTTCTCGCCCGTATGGATGCGGAAGTGGCGGCGAAGGTGCTCGAATCGCTTGAACTGTTGCCCGCAGGAGGGGTAGGTGCAGGCAAAGTGTCGGCGGTCCGATGGGCCGCGGAAGAGCTCCTGGTTGCCCGCGCTGGGACTCACAATGCTAAGGTTAGTTGGTGGGCTTATTTTTGTGTTGTTGCGGGCGCGTTGTTTGTAGTTGGGGCTGCCTTCGAGGAGGGACATGGGCGCCGTGACGCGGAGCACTTTTGGTTGAGGGCTGAACTGAGATATGTCGGAATAAGAAGGAACCATACCACTTGCGCTGCCTATAGAATCCAGGCGTTGGCGTTTGCCTGTGGTAGAAGGATCAGGGGAGCTTTGCAGGACAGCGGTTGGTGGCACAAAATGATGTGACAATATTTGTGGTGAGAGCCTGTTGGTAAGAAGCTGCGGTGATGGAATCATGAGTTGTTGTTGTTGGGTTGAGAACGGGATACTGATGTTTCCGACGAAGGGACTGTTGGCTTGTGATGCGACCACGCTAAGGGCTTGCTGTATGAGCTCGTCGCTGAAGACTGGCATATCGGTGGGAATCATATTTGAAGCTGATGCTTGGCGAGACATGATAGCTGGGGTTGTTGCGGCGCTAGCATCTGGGACCGAGAACGTGGGTAAACATTGTTGTTTCGCGACAGCCATGGTCTGCTCTGCACTCATTGGCACAATCGACAGCGTTGTCGCCTCTTGGTTCAAGGACTCACGCTTCAAGTCTCTTTCCAGCGCGTCCTATGGGGAAAGAACAAATTAGGACCAGAGACCCTTGAAATAAAAAGTTAGGAAGGAACACACCAAAAACAGACGGTCATGAGGCACGGAGAACCAATAAAACACTTTCTGCTTCTTTTGAGTACGAATGCAGTTTGCCTTGAATAAGAAATCAAGCAGCGGGCTCCGCGGCTCTTCAAGGGTAGCATCGACACCAGGCTTCAAATTCCTCAAGTCACTGAAAACACCCTCCTCAAATTTTTTTGTGAGCTTCACGGGCCGGCCAAACGCGGCGAACCGGAACATGAGCGCTTTAACGACGTCCGTACCCGTAATATGGTAGAGGTTGTTCCAGAGCACACAGGCAATGACCTCATTAGTGGGAAGTTTGAGGCGCTTGATGATTTGGCCAGGCTGCCATGCGCTAGGAGCAGTGACGAGGAAAAGCTTAAGCTTCTCCAAGGCCTGCGCCATGTCCGGTCCAGCCTCTGTCTGATCCAGGAAGACTGTATTATTTGAGTTGTTGTGTGGAGAAGCCTCGCGCGAAACGAACTGGAAACCTCGGTGTCCTCTGAACTCCTCGTCGTTGGTGGTGACGAGGATACTCGGCCCGCCGTCGTCATCGTCGTAGTAGTCGTCGGCACCATGCTTCTTGCTCCTTCTACGCTTGTTGCCTGCCATGGGTAATTGTATATTACCAATCAATCGCCCGAACTGAAACGTTTGTGAGTCTTGTTTTAGGTTGGGTGCGAGGCCGCTCACTGCTTTCTCGACGATTCCGTGTTCCCAGAATAGCTGATTGGCCAACCACACTTTTGTGGCTTGATTCTCGTCCCCTTCACAAAAAATTTATTTGTCAAAGCCGTTTCTGTTCGATGTGTCTACCATAAAACGAGAGGTGTGTCAGTATGGCTTGTTATTTGGCACATTTTTAAAAATTATGCCGCAGTCCATTTTGATGGGATATTCAGTTGAAAAAATTAGGGTCTGCTAAGGTTGAGTACCGGTCCAAATAATGTGAACGAACGACCAAGCTAGTAAGCTCATCAAATCACTGCAAACGTACAATATTCAACAGCTTATGGCTCTGAGATCCTACTTTGCTGGTGTTCAACGAAGCTTCAGCCACAGTGATTCAAAATCAACAAGTTTCTCGATGCCCAACTGTGGCAAATGGGTCACTTGCTAACTTCTACTCCAGCATTTAATCTAAATTGTGTTTTAAATAACGGCTTGGTACTTCACTTTTCTTAACAACAGTCTCCGCAACTCCTGATAAATCACTTCCTACATCAATATAGGGCATTTTTCCTCGCAGCTGCAGCCTCGCACGGAAGCCTATTCCGACACGAATCGGCCTGGTGCCGATTTCGAGACTGGGCAGCTTGCGAACGCACAATAATGCGGACAAGTAACACAAGTTCGTGCAGTGCATAGTGCCAGTGTATTATAGCACAGTTAAGGCCTGTTGGCTGAACGACAGTCTGGTTGAGTTAGTAGTGGAGGTTGTTGGACAAGTGTACAAGTGCCAAAAAGCTACTGGTGCACCAGAGAGAATGAGATGCGAGTCGCCTAAAAACTGGCAATTGATTAGTGTTGAGAAGCCCCAACATCCATGGAACACATAAAAGAAATAATATGTTGATATGTTGTAAATCAGCTGCAATAAATCTTTAAGTCAGAATGTGAAGGTACTGGTTGAAGCCATTCTTACAAAATGTTACAGGAAACTTATTGATTATATGAAACTCCCACAAGTGCAGGAGATGTGTATGTTGAAATTAAGCAGACCATAAAGGTACAAGATCAATGGAATCCATTCAACATCTCTTTGTTAGACACCAATTTGGGTTCTTGCACCTTTTGACTTCAAGTTGCGTTTCAAGCAATTTAATCAAACTAGGTCATGTCATCCTGCCAAGCCAAGCCACCTTACTTAAGGTTCAATTTCACCTCCTCTTATTTCTCTGCATCTGATCTTAAGACTTTGACACCTGCGTGGTTGATGTTGCCTATTTGGTTTGTCTCAGGCTCATTTACTAGACTCTTGTGAACTACATTCAGTTCAAGTGCAATTTCATTCCCAAAAGTGATAAAAAAAACAGACTGCAAACCTCTCTAATGATACAAAATCAACAGTTTAGCAAGTTGAATGAAACCACCACATAAATCTTTCAGTTGAAAGGGATGACCTTTGGCTGGGCAGCCATGTCCATGGACCACCCAAAAATGTGCAAAACCCAGCATCAGTTGTGCTGTAAATCACTGTGCTGATGATGGCATGGGGACGCACACTCTGCTGAATATGATAATTTTCCCTGGGAAAATCCAGTATGCCTCAAACCCCAGCACATATGACAAGCCAAATTGTGGCTCATCAGCCAAATTTTTGGCATACTGCCTTCTCCTTTCCCTTTTTTCATTGCATCTTTAGAAGAAAAATATGTATCACTCCGGAGGAAGTCACCACAAATTTATTATGAGGGATGCAACTGGGTAAGGTGGTAGTGTTCAGTCAAAAAAGAATATTGCAGTGCTCGGAATGGTTAGACAAACCCTGTGCTTGGGAGTAGAACATCTGCTTGCAACTATGCATCTCCTACAGTCAGGGGAACAAATGATTGGTTTGAGTGACTTGTCCTTGTGCTGTGTGACCTTGCTTTGATGTATATAGAGAACATACTCTAATGACTATTAGTGCCAAACAAGGTTCAGGGATTGCCTACAAGCCAAAGAATTTTGAGTAAATATTGCATGAAAGAATTAATAATCTTGGTTGGAATGGAAATCATGATATGTCATCACTCAAGTATTGTATTATTTCTAGAATAACTTCAAAGTGGGCCATGAGCACTGCAGCTTGATATAAGGAACAGCAACTTGAAGTTCATTTCAGACCCTATCACTCACCATAGCCAAGTATGCTGATATCCATGGTGGGTTACTAAATATGATTTCTGAATGAACATCTGCTACCTGTTAGTTATTATAACTGTGGGAGTCACTGAGTTTGCAATAATAGATGCAAACTGGTGACTAAATCCCACTCAGCACTTCAACCCCCATACCAAACAAAGGAAAACAATGACCAGCCCATCAATAATGAATTACTAAAATGAATAGGCATAGGAATTAAGCAAAGGACATAAGAAATAATTGTATTGATATGTGTTAAGGTGAAAACTTACAAAAACACCTTCTAATGGAGTGACTTGGAATTATCAACAGTGCCAAACATGGTTGATCATACAGTGTGAGTTTATCAAGCTTAATGCCTGTTTCCATGATTACAGCCTTGAAAACAGCAAGGTAATCCAAGAGTAAAACAGTAATTTATAGTAATATCCAAGTATTATGTGAAGTCTGTTGATGGGTCCCACTCTGGTTTTTAACAAGTGTAAAACTTGTAACTCAGGATTCCAAAAAAAAACAAAAAAAACTATGGTGAGCAAGCTACAAATGGTATTTTGTGAGTTCTGTTTGCATCTGATCTGATCACTTTTGGTTGGAGCAGACGATGGCCTGGCAGATAAAATGCTGCTTCTGACCAAAATGATGGTTGGGTTGCTAAATGGCATAGCTATGCCAACGGACTTCTGCTCCAGCAGCTCATAATCTATGTCATCAAGGTGTTGCAGATAAGAATCATGCAAGATGACACTAATCATGTCGTCAATGCCAGCAAAGCTTTCAGTATCCTCCTTCATCACCTCCGCAGACTTCGCAGCAACAGATCTCCTGGCCAATCTAGCCAAACCAGTGCTTGCAGTAGACATATTGATTGCACTGGCTTGAGTGCTTGGTTGTGCCACAGTCTCTCTCGCGTGCGTCATTGGGTGCGACATCTTGATCATTACTGAAACTGTTCACAACATATCTACATGTCTCCCTCAAATCCTCTGGGCCTTTTCTCATGATCATCAGCAGTGGCACAGTGTTGCCAGAACTAGACATGCCAGTCATTGGAGATGTTGTTCCAACTGTCACCAATGGGATGTGCATGAAGAACGAACTTGAGTACAGCATTGCTTGCTTGTAACCTTTGCATTGTTTAACTATTGACTTCAGAATCTCAATTGAGTCAGAGTTAGTGTCAATCTGTTTCAGCCAATCAATGAATGGCCTCTTCCAAAAACACCTTAGCTTCTGAGTGTTTTTTCGCAACCTCGTTTGACTGTCTGAAAAAGTGACAATAAACCTCAAGTGTCTTCACTCTGTTATCCATGGCAGGATCTGACACAACCTTTGCATACTTTGACATGTAGCTTTCTGACGTGTCAGGCTTAACTGTTTATTTGTGTCTGCGCATTTTTGTTTGAATGTCATGATTATCTGTGAATCCTTGCTGATAACCTTTCTAGCAAGCACTCTGTGTAATGGAGCTGGATTGCCTGTCATCTTCAACACACCCTTGCCATAGACTGGCCAGGCACTTCTGCATGATGATGGCATATCCAAGCAGGCTTTGTAGAGCATCTTGTCCGTTTCAGAGCTGACAGAATCTTGTACATCTCACAGCTGAAGGCTTAACATGCATGCTCATCCTCTCATACATTGGTGTGAATGTTCTAGAAACCCAATCTGGATGCTTGTACAATGTCTTCAACACTTGGTGTGGGGAAATGATGTATGGCTTCAGCAAACCTTGTATCATTGAAACTGCATAAACAGCATCTTCGCCCATGCAATGGAATTGTGTTTTGTCAATCTTTAATGACATATTTTTGACACATACAACATGCATCAATTCTGCAAATGCTGACATAACCTTCATCTTGTCCGAAAAGTTGTTGCATTCAATTGGCAGGACATTGAGGAAGCATATGCCAATGTCCACCACACATGTGAGATTGACAGTATGTCTGCATAAACTGCTTCATCATCAGCAACACCATCTGCCAGGAATTGTGCAAATATCGACACTGATGGCAGGTATTCAGTTGTGTTAGACAGATTGAACCGAATGCTGCGGCACTGAATGGTAGTATTGACTGCTTATATGAACTCTGGCCAACAATCAGGTTGTCAAGTGGCAAGGACTCTGGTATTCTCAGCAGATAGTTTACATTGCGCTCATCAATGATATTAGTGTTCACTTGGTTGACACACCCTTTGTAGTCTTTACTAGCTGACATCACAATTTTGGATATCAGAAAATAATTTGCACTCAATAAGTCCAGCTCAACACGTGTCCAAGAATTGCCTTCCAGCCACACGCCCTTGGGCTTTGGCAGCAATTGTTTGTCCATGTTAGCAGCTAATTTTTTAAAACCTAATGCTTGTGCATCAGAGTTGAGTTCATTAGCCAGTGCTTGTAATCAGGTGCATGCTTAAGCAAATGTCTCTTGCATGTCCTTCTTAACTGGCCCTTTGTTCTCTGCAACAGTGAGCCTCTTGAGCTCATTGAGCACTTTAACAATGTCATTGGTTGCAACAGTCTGTCTCCTTGTCCTCAACAAACTCGACAGTTGACACAAAGCCTGGTCCAGTCAAGTTGCTGAATGATACAAGCTGCATAGACTTAAAGCTGAAGCTCAGTGCTCTCATGAACTTGCCATCAACCTTACCCCCCCCCTCTTCAGCAAGATTGTAATGCAGATATGCCTGAGAAATGATCTCATCATGCTACTCATGAAAGCCATAATGGACGTAACAGTTGTCTCATTGGTATCGTCTCTGATGAACAGCTGCAGTTCAACACTATTGCTGATATTGACATTAAGTCAGTAGCATTTGCCATCATTCTTGCCAAAGTATTGCTCATTGTCAGCAATGCAAATATCGTGAAGCTCGCATAAGCTGGTGATGATCCAATTGATACACTCAACAGGGAAGCCAATGAATGCATAGCTCTTCATATATACAGGCTCTTTGCCAGGAATAATCCTTGTCTTCTTGGATGGCTTGCCAATGCTAGAACCATAAGTGACCACAGCGTCTTTCATGACAAAAGCCAAGCATACCCCTTTGTCTGGATGTGCCAACATAAGTGGCAACATAAATGTGGTGTTGATTGAGCCAACGCATTTTGTGATGTCCTCTTCCTTGCCTGGGATCACCAGCCTTGCCAGTGAGTTTCCAGCCTTGGGTGTGTCAAGGTAGTCAAGCTTGGCTGGCATGAAGCCTGATGGAAGCGTGTAGTGAACCTTGTTAACTGGATGAACTCCAACATACTTTCCACTACTAATGCTAGGCTTTGTTGGGAGACCATCAGCTGGTGTGAACAGAAGCTGATTTGCCATAAAGGACAACTTAAGTGAGCTCAAAAATGTAATGCTGTTGGATGACATTGTGCATTGTTAAAGTTTTTATTTACATTTGATGGTTCTCAATAAAACCCCATGATGCTGCTGTGCAGTTTCAGTGTGATGGATGCTTTGGTGTACATTAAATGCTCATGAGCAAGCAAGTTGTCAGGAATCTTCTGCATGACACAGAACAGCACAGACTCACTGGAATCCTTGCTCTAATCCGATTGATATTTGTGATTTGTAGCCTTATTGGCTGATTTAAGCTAAACCACAAAGGCATTGACTAACACTTAAGCCCTGAAGTCCTTCAACATCAACACTGTGTAGTCTTACCTCTCAAGCAGATCAACCTTCATGTTGAACTGCATCTGCACATAAATTGTCTTGCACGGATCAATCCAGATGTCTTGTGTAGTCTTGTCCATGAGTAGTTCTGAACCTGCAAATACTTGCACCGACATTTTAATGTCAACAAAATCAGAAGTATCAACACTAGCCTGACTCACATTTTAGGGAAAGTGGATGACTTCAATCATTGGTTCATGTTTAAATTTTATCAAAACTTCGGCAACACAGGCCTGATACCTTTGATGTATGAGCAGCAATCTGACACTACAACAAGGTTGCTATTCATTTGCCTCACAAGATCAACAAATGTATTGACATCTAGTAAGCAAAGCGTAGCAATGTTCATTGTTGCAGTCAAACATTTGAATTCAGATGCAGTTTTGTCATACTCAACACCATATGTCCTATCCTGTGTGTGAACAATGCAATGTTGATGTAAATCAGAACCTCCTCACTCTCTAGCCTGGTCTGTATGCATGAGACTGCAAACCTGACGAAGTCAACATTGTTGTGTTGCATTGGCATTTGTCCGAGCTTGCCCACAATCTTGCTGTATCATCACTCTCATGTTGTAGCAAGGCTCAACAATTTCACACAACAGGTACCACAGAAAGTTGCTGCCCATTACAGCTGAACAATGCACTTTGCTTGTGAACTGGCCAGCCATTATTGTGTCATTACTGCCAAGCAGCCTCAAAAACTTGGTGTTGCATTGTAACCATCCTCAAAAATGCAATCACCATATGTCAAAAGCCTTGACATGAGCATTAAATGCAGGTCTTCTTTGGTGAACTTTGACGTGCTGTTGCCAAGGTAGTCCCTTGACAAAGTGCCTGCAAAACCAGGAAGGTTGTTCAGCAGCATGTTGATGCACTCTGTCATGCCATCACTGCCTTTGCCCCACAAGTACAATATTTTGCCTGAACTCGACTTGTCAAGCAGTGCATTGCCAATAACCCAGTTGATGACATGCAAGTTTTTGGCAGTTACAGTTCTAGACGTTACAATTTTAGCACATGACATGTGATTCATTAATGGCATCCTTGGAACACGACTTTTATGCAATGGTGTGCAAACAAATGCTGATAACCTAACCAAATAGTCCTTGCTATCATAATCAACACTGTCAACATCAATAGCCATCAATATGCCAGCAATCTTCTTGAATAGAATGCACTTATCTAGGAGTGTGGGCTGAATTAGCCAAGGCATGGCCCACACAGAAAGCGAATGCTAACTGCAGTGTTTACATGATATTGGTTAAGCTCGTTAATGCTGAGCATTACATATTTGCGGATTTCGATGTTGACATGTCAGTTTGAGTGACTACACAGTGTTGTTCAGGAGGGACATTGATGGTGACAATGAGACACATGTTGGCTGGACAAATGGCTTAACGAGGCAACAAAGTGAGATCAGATGCGCAAATGTGATTGGTTATGATTTTTTATTAACACGTAATCTGCCAATGGGATGCTGCTTAGCCATGCCAAAGCTGAGGATATTCAGCCATGCCATTGAACAGTCCACATTTTATCACAATGATGGCTTCCCATTGCTGACAGATCCATTGATCAGCATTGTCGTGTTGTCATCTGATGGCAGAAGAGTGATCACAGCTTTGACATGACAGACATGGTGCTTTACAATGTTTATGATGCATACTTACACTTTGAAGTTGCGATTAAATCCAAATGATTGACAAGATCTTCAACATGTCTGCTTTGTTTCACGCCCCACCTAATCATGTGTGACAAGGTTTATCAGTGGCACTCTTGTTGGATGCATGTGTCAACCTATGCCAGGAGCAACAAGCTTGTGCTGCAATGGTACAAAGAACCTGGCAGTTATGTGATGAAGCCTGAGACTGGCAGACATAAAAATGTGATTGTGTTTGACTTTTCATCACTACATCCAAGCATCATGGTGTCAGCAAACATCTCATCAGAAACTGTCAAGGTCATAACTGGTGCTAAGCAATGTGTTGATCTCATGGACTATTATGACATCTCATCAGCTGATATTGAAGATGGCAAGATCATTGTGTGTTATGATGAGGACAGCATTTGCATGTTGATTGAGGATCAGCTTGGCATTATCAACTTGAACCAGCATGGCATTTCATGTCAAGTGATGGAATATCTCATTAACCATAGAAACTCACTCACAAACTGTGATTCACCTGAAGGATGGGCACTTAAGATTTGTGCAAACAGTTATTATGGAGCACTTGGCTCAAACACATCTGGCCTTGGCTTGCAATTTGCAGCAGCTTCCATGACTGCTTTAGGCAGGCTCATCATTGAGAATCTCATTGCATTTGTTACTGAGCTAGGCTTGAGGGTGATTTATGGTGACACCAACTCAATCTTTAGGTTGTGCCCGCAAGAGCTTGTGACGAGCAACTTGAAGAGCTCTGACATGGTTAAAGACCTGTTGGATTCATTTCACACCTCACTTGACAAGACAATATTCAGCAAGATCATGTTGAAATATGAGAAGCTATTCAAATCCTTGATATTGATATGGCCAAAGCTGCACTATGGCTTACATGCTGAAGATGGCAAAACCATGATTAAGGGCATGGCTTCAAAGTGACATGATAGACTCAACATCTTGAGGAGAGTGGCTGATGATGTCTGCAGGTTGAAATGTGAAACACACAACAATGTTGAATGCAATGATCTCGTGTCATCTTACTTGTATGCTATGTAATGTGAGATAAAGTTGGGCAAGCTTGATCCTTTCACATGCATGTTTGAGACTAAGGAAGGGCAAGCGTTGGTGTGGAAGTACAAGATTGAGACAGGCAGTATGTGATGATTGACAAGGATAAATATGATACAAAAATGGCTCAAGCACTTGGATAATTATGCTGATTGAATGTGCAATATTGAATGTACTCTTGGCATGCAAGATGCCATTTGCAAAGATGATTGAGTGTGCCACAGAACTTGTGACAACCTTGATGAGATGTATTAAAAACTTAACAGTTCACTGTAATTGACATTTTTGATGAACACGCAGACCTTGATTCAACCAATGTTGACCAGGGCTCGATAAATACAGCTGAGGTCAGGGAGTTATTTGGAGTGTCAGCTAGCAAAAGCTACAATAGAGTGCTGAAAACTGGTGATTACAAGCTCACAACTATGCTAGAGCTGTTCATCAAATCAAGGCTTGTGCTAAGGCAATGTTTGTCTGTTTATGTCAATAATGAGTTTGTCTTTTATAGAAAGCAATTGCCAAAATCACAAGTTGAGGCTGCATACACCAACAACTTTGGCACAGTGATGATTCAACGCATGTTTCTGCCATGTTATGGCTTTCCAGTGTGCATAAATGACAGCTGGTTCACCTTAACTAATGACGTGACTGATTACACTGTGCAACACTTGAGCAAGACCATTGACGCTATCAGCCGTTCTAATTGTGCTTGGATTGCACTGTTGTTTTTGGTAACATGTATCAATAATGTGAGAGGCTATGATCTGCTCATTAAGTGCTACAATGTCCAGCCATTACACATGTTTAATCACACTGCAATCCTTGAGAAGCAATGCATATCTGATAAGAACAAACTGTGGCAGATAATGCCTGATGAACTGGTCACCATCAAAAGTGCACAAAGAGAATTGAATGTGATGAATTAGGTTGGGTGACAAGTTTGGAATTGTGCATGGCCAGAAATTGTAACAGCCAGTGAGATGTACACATTTCAATGCATTGACACAGACATAGAGTTTCAGCCGCACTTTTAATTCTCATCAGCAGCCACCAAAAAGCATTGCACAATGGGGCAAGTCTATGACGCATACGAATCATTCAATGTGGTTGAGGACTTTGACTTCAACCCTGCAAACAATGAAGTTCAAGATTATTGAGCCTTTTGAACATGACATGAAGAGCATAAGAATCAGGTTGTGCTAAGTTAAGAATCATCATGGCACATACTTTGTTAGGGATGGGTAGAGAATCACTTCAACGTTCGGCATCACATACACTTGCATCAGCTGATACACCTGTCAATGGATAAGCATCATTATGTGGAAAAGCCCATCAAGTCAATCAACAAGCCCAAGGGTTGTCAATCAGGCATCAGTGTGCCAAGATTTGTTGAGATGGAGCTGCAATCAATGTTCAGCTGAGGCTTGATCAACTTGTTGAGTGAGACCATTGACAACTCCAACATGTGTGTTGTTAAGACATGTGCTAAGTGTCACAGGCCTGGTTGGTTGTGCAATTGTGATGAAGGCTTTATCAGCAGCCTTGATGTGTTTGTGAGAGAATCAGTGGTGAAGTTTGACACATACAGAGCCATCTATGGCATTAACGCTGAGGTTGGACACATGTTGAATCAACAAATACCAATTATCAAGCACAAGAAACAACCTTTGGTCACTGAATTGTTCAGATACATCACATAAGGTTTGAAAAATGTCACTCCTTGGTGAAGAACATGAATGGCACATGCGCTTGGCTTCCTGGGAGTGCGTTGATGTGATGATACATTGTCTTCAATCACATGGCATAGTTCGTGATAGACAACTGCTTGTAACTTGCCCTTAAGCACCTCTTCAATAACCTGGTCTTATCAGTTTGCTTAAAAGCTTGCATGAATTGCTCATCAGGTGTCAAAACATGTGCAATAACCATTCTCACTCTGCATAATGAATTTGTCACTGTCAAAGAGCATGTAACCAAGTGAAACCAGCATGTCACAAATTGGTGGTAGCATAATCAGCAATATCAGCCTAAGCTTCTCAATGATTTGAATTAACACTCTGTAAGTATCATCCCTATCAGGCAACATGTGTATCTGGGTCACATTGTGAAGGCTGATATGTTAAGCACTTTGTCAGCATCCTTGCGCTTGATCTGGTCTAGAAATTGTACATTCTTAATTGTCTTATTGATCACAATCTTTGGTTCTGAAACGCGAATCATTGTCTTGATGATGGTCAAGCTCAGTCTTGTGCGACCCAAGCAAATAAGTGAAGGCTTTGTTGTTCTTTATCTCAATTGCATGTGTTATCAATCTGACAATGCCTATGATTAAAGCTGAATAAACTTGTGCATTCCTGTTTTACTTGATGTACTGCGATGCCAAGCTAGCATCCATAACATGGTTCTGTGACTTAACCAATGGCTTAGACGCAGTTTGCGAAGATATAATGCATCCCGAACCAAGGTTTAGTCTGAGTTCATACTTTGGGTCTGTAAGTGTTGTAACTATCTGATTGAGTCTGTCTTAAAGAACATCTTGCCTGGTTTTATTTATGTTAAGCTTTGTAATGATGACTCTAAGCATCTTGTTGTTGGACCTCATCAGATCAATGCTTGTTGGCAGTGGTCTGCTGGCTTAATGAAGTGTCCTCCTCGCATGTCTTACTGCTCTTAAGTGCTGCATTTCTAGGCATTCTGTTGCCATGAACCTCTTCTCTTGTACATGTTGACCTCTAATTTTTTGATAGCCATCATCACTTGGCAAAATTTGACCAATCACCAACTTCTTCATATCAGCTATACAGTTGAAGTCATCAAGCAAGTTGTTCTTTGATAGTGATGGAAACAATACAAAGCAGTTAACTTATGAGCCACATTTAGAGTCAACAATTGCATTGCTTGATAGATCATCAACAATGGGTTTGGCGATACTCACCTCACATTTTGGCACGTTTATAAGCATGTCATTGAGATTGACGTGCTGAGTGTAACCTCACAGAGATCTGCCTGCAAGGACAGTTTTGAGCACTTCATATCGCAAATCTATCCACTCACGTTGACAACATCTTCCACATGCTAACATAAAAGTTGTGTAAACGCCTTGCCATGGAAACATGAACAGATTAAACGTGTAGTCAATGGATGAGAGCATCAGTGTGATTATTTAGAAGCTGTCACAGTTATGCAGTGGTTTGGGAAAGTTGATCCATCTTGACAACACTTCGGCTTCCATGAACCTTTTGTTCACTGCATTGTACAAATTGGACACAATGTTAATGTCTATCCTGCAGTTGCCAACTTCATGATGTGCCCTTGACTGGTCAAATCCTCAGCACTGCTATCTTCATTGTCGAACATATAATCAACATTGTCTGATCTTGATGATGCATTGAACAGGTCTATGAATGATTGCACAATGTGATAGCCCATGTTAAGTGCTAATTTTTTATTTGTTTGCCTATTGAAGCATGTAGTTTAATTTGTGTTAAAGCAAGCAAGTTTGCAAGACGGAGTCGCAATCATAGCATCTAATAGATGTGACTTTTATTGTCCTGACTTTGTAATTGTACCAGTTTAGCAAGAATAATTCCATGTTGTCATTAAACTGGCTTACTAGACCATAAATGTGGGGTTTTCTGCCACCTATGGTGAGTGTGATGTTTTGAACCATTCATGAATGTTGTTGGGCTTTGCTAATAATGAGCTTTAATGAGCTTCCAGCTTGTGTTTAATTATATTGATGCAAGCTCTGTATGAGATCACTTACCCGTGATTAGCAACAGTGACCCTGACCAGCAAAGGGTAGCTTTGCACCCAAGAGGTAGCAATCTGTTAATCATGGTTATTATGTTTGTGTTGTTAGGTATCTTGCTTATACCAGCAGCATTGTTGTTAGCTTCATTGTATGTCAATATGTTACATGATAGTTCTGTGCATAAGTGTTTACATAAGTTGATAATGTCAGTTTTCATTGCAATATTACTCAATCCTAGCATGTCAAGTGCTATGCTTGTTAAGGGCTTCACATCTGCTAAAGACATGCATATAAATCTCAAGAATACATACTGGCTAGCAAGAATGTTGTTGCTCAGTGAATTGTCATCAGTTCAGGACCTGCCGCAGTTTAGTTGCAGGTCATTGAGGTTGTTAGGACCAAGTCGCGGGGATTAAATAAGGTGAGAC
>MU614532.1:0-99265 GCA_025201725.1 Chytriomyces sp. MP71 | reverse complement strand
TTACCACACTTCCGAAGGCAGGCCATCCCAATCTTTGGAAGACAAACTCGCAGAGCGAATCAACATTGTCTGGTCCAGCCTCGGTGATATACAGCTTGATCCGTAGCAGCATAGAATCTGCATCGTATACGCCAATGAGGTTGATGTGGTAGCCAGGCGGCGCAATATACTGCTGTATCAGCCTTCCAAGCGTGTCGTCTGTGCCACAAGCTGGAGCCTCATACAGAAACTTGATTACATGGAGGTTCCATTGTCCATCCATGACCGGCAACTCTGTGGGAACTTGAAGCGCCGCGATGCACTGGATGGGCGGAAACAGTCCGGCAGGCAGGGGTGCATTTGGGCCACATATACCCGGAGCAACCATGGCGTAGGGACCAGCAGTTGGAGCAGTAGCATGCATCCGTCTAGCGAGGAGCATGGTAATAAGATAACAGAGAGTAGAGGACACTTTCATTTTTTTGATCCTTCCTATCACGTTGGAGGCGTTGGAGGGGCTTGACCTTTTTGTTGAATCCAAATGAAATTCACTTCATTCGGAGGACCATAACGTATGACCACAATGAAATTCACTTTTTAGTCAAACAGTTGGTGGATGAAATTTAAGTTTGATGGGAGGGAAAAATATTGGTTGCATCAAAAGCAAGAATTTAGATCCCCTCCACTGTTAGTCTGTGGATAGTGGTAGGACAGATAGCGACATTTTCGAGGCATTCGAGGTGATGGAAACATGCAGAGGCATTGACACTTGGAAAGAGGTTGCGCGGTGGAAACCGTTAGCTCTGTGGGAACCAAGTTCGAGTGATTGATGATAAAGTCGCTGATGTACTCAATATATAACCCTTTCTCAGTGACATATGGGTTGATGTGGGGCAGTCTATGATTCCCAACGAAGCTTAGTATTGCCTGAACGTAAATTCCTCGGTATCTTTACAAGGAATTCAAGTATAGCTGTTTCTCCTATTTCCTTATCAATAATGACATTTTATAAAATATACATTGAGATGTGACAAACAGAAAGGACTGGAAAGAATGCCAGTTCGTGCTGCACAGGGCGAACTCATTGAATGGTAGGCGCGCACCCTCGGTCATCATCCAGCGAGGTTAATCCATCTCTTAACAATGGTAGTGACATGGCAGTCGTACGTCTCTGAACCGACCCCGAATGCGCTCGCCTCACCGCCATCGCACCACCCACCACGCCCCCGCACCAAACCAGGCTCAAATCCTAGAATCCATCGACGCGCAACTCTTCAAGTTCATATACCACGTTTTGGACGAAACGGTGCGCTTTCACCAACCCATGCTGCTGACCACCACTCACGGGTCCCTCGTCCCCACCGTCCCCGAAAACCCCTTTTCCGCAACCAACAGCATCTCTTTGTGAATCCGGAACAGTTGCCGCGCGCGCTGAGAGGTCCGTCTTGAAAGCTTGCTGTTCATACCAAAAACACTTACACAAGCACACACACAACACACACGCACCACAACACACGTAAATACACGTACAGAACTGGAACGCATTCTCGAAGAAAATACATACAGAGCCACCGCTGCCATGAACGACGACTGAAAAACTGCAGAGAAGGAGGCATTGCCCTTCCATTTCATTATCGAGTAATAAAACCGCATCCAGTCAAAAAGTTATACATTAGAAGCGGGGCACGGATAAATAGAAAGAAAGTTCACACTCCCGTCAACATAATTCCAAAAAATAGCACACCACGCCAGACATCTCTATCGCACGGAACCATACCCCTCTCCCTCCTTTTCCAAATCAAACTGCAATACTTCCTTACCCCATTCAAGCCCGATCGGGACAATCAACCTCACCATGCGTCGTGCTCTGGCAAACTTTACAAGCATGCCGGTACCAGCAATTTGGCCCATGTGGACACTTGCGCCCATCATTGAATGCAAAGCACGGCTTCGTCTTCTCCCCATCCGCAGTTACACCACTGTTCGGCGGAGGGATCCCGCTACTCGCGCGCCACTTGCCATCTCCTCCACGCTCACGATCACGGTCACGGTCACGCTCACGGTCACGGTCACCGCGTCCTCCACCATCCCTGTCCCCACCGCGGTCACGACCCCCAAAACTAGAGCGACGATCCACAAGCATGGCCGCTTCTTCTTCCTCCTCCTCCCTCGCGCGCGTCGCGCGGCTGCTGTACCGCCCATACTCCCCAATATCATCTGACAGGAATGGCGCGACACTCACACCCGCAGAATCATCAACTCTACCCCCACCACCTGAGACACGCCCGCCACGTCTTTGGGAGTTCCCACCGTACCGATCAGCATCAGGCGTGCCGCGCGACTCGCCGCCTCCGTCCTCGTCAGGACCTTCCCGACGCGCCCGTTTGCGCACGTGGGTCGGCGCACTATCACCGCTACCGCCACTGTTTCTAGGTGAATCACTGTGCTGCAGCTGTTGATGGCCGGCAAGGTCCCCGCTTCCACTCCTCACAAGCGCATCTTGCTGCGGTTGCGGCTGCTGTGGCGCATCTCCGTCCTCACGGCCGACACCTTCCTCCCACCGGGTAGATCCACCTCGACTTGCCTCCCTCTCACGCCCGCGACTCACACTGCGCCTTGACCGCCGAATCCGGCTGCCCCCACCACTTGCCCTCCGGTCCTCAAACTCGCCAACCCCCGCGCCGTTGCGCCTCTCTCTTTCCCTCTCACGCTCACGGTCCCCGCCTCTTTTCGAGTACGGACTCGTACTATACCAACTTGAATTGTAATCACCTCCACCGCCCCCTCCGCTTTCCCCGCCACTGTGGCCATCCCCTTTCCCCCGGTACACATCTCTCCCACTGCCGCCACCGCTACTCCGCCCCTCACTGGTCCGCGCAAAGTCGCGCCGGGTCACAAAGTGCACCCGCCGCGCAGCCTCCTGGATCCAGTCCAGACGCGGGTTCTCAAGCAAAGTGGCCGCGTTGGACGGGCATGCGATCGTCGGGTGGTCCGGGCTGCCGCAGCGTGTGCATACGTGGCGAAATTCTAGTTTGGTGTGCATGCAGTTTTTTGTTTGAGTGTTATGGGTGCAATAAATAATAGGAGGCAACGTTGGTTAAGTTGGTTTAGGTTGGTATTGGGTCCATGATGATGCAAGTTTCTCACACTATCAAGGTAGCTAACAAATGAAAGGAGGATAGGAATGGATGGTGCGCAAGGAAGGAAGAGGCTGTGAAAGGGGGGTGACAAACTCCGGCCCAAACAAAAAAAATTGTGTGAATACCAGCGAGGCACAAAAGGGGCAAGGGGAAAGTTGTTACACGTACGGCATCCACGGGAGGCCTTGAGATCTGCGACACAGTACCCAGTCGCATTCCAGTTGTTACAGCTCGTGTTGTGGTCCGCGTTGCGTGCCAGTTCGCAGCGTGAAATGGGATGGTCTCCCAGACAAAAGAGGCAGGCATTGAGGCGTGAGCATTTGTTGGCAATGCATTGGTCGTGCGAGGCAGAGTTGAAGTCTAGATAGTGATGTGAATGAAAGCAAAAAAAAAAAAAGTGTGGGGGTTAAAAACGACTGTACATGGACATATGCAAGGCTTTTCCTCAAGGCAGGCAGTGAAAGGGTGGCTTCCCTTGCAGTAGAGACATACGTGTGGAAAAGGGCATAGAGTGTCTGTGCAGCGTGGCTGGGAGTTAAATGCGAGACAGGGAAGGGAAAAGACCCTGTTGTCTGGCACAAAGGAGTGCAGGTCCTCCGTGTATCTTGGATGGCTGTAGCTAGTTATGGCAGTAGTTGCGTCTGCGGCTGGCGCTGCAGCGGCGGCCGAGTTTCGTTGGGGTGGGTCCTGGTCGGAGCGCCTGATTCTCACTCTGTCAATGCGGACCTGGGGAGACGCCTTAACGTCAATAAGGCGGGTCTCGAGCAGATGTTGATGCTGTTGCTGATGCTGGAGTGGTTGTGATTGTTGAAATGGTTGTGGTTGCGGGTGGGGAAGGCTGGGGGATGTTTGTTTTGACAGGGTCTTGTTGAGACCAGCCAACCATTTCGTCATCTTCTCTGCCCTTTCGTACGCAGCCTTCGCGGCTTTCTCCGCGGCCTCCATCTGAGCGCGAAGGGTAGCTGCCCGTGTCTGGGCTTTGGCGAGTCGCAAAGACAGGGTGGCCACGTCCTCGTCTGCGTGTTCCATCTCGCCCGCGGTCCGGGCCGCTTCCGCAGCGAGACTCGCGGCAAGCGCTTCTTCCTCCTGCTGCAGCTGCCGCACACCCACAATCACAGCCTCAGTCTCAGCCGGTCCGCCCTCCGCCACAGTCTCTAGTTGCGCACCCACTGCCCCAGCCAAACCGCCCCCGCCCCCACCACCCTCTCCACCCCCCGTGTCGACATGCTCACTCTCGCGCGACGCCATCGATGCGACCTCCGCGACTGCTGAATCGACCTCCATCTGTTTCTCACTGGCTTGTTTGTTGGGCGGGTCAAATCCGTCCCTTTTGCTTGGTCTTTTTTTTGTTTGGCCTCACCCGAAAATTTTCATTTGGATGGTCGCATTGGATTCGTGAAAGACTGACATGAATCCCTACTTCGGTGAGGGGGTTCACTTGGAGGGCCTTACAAACTGTACATAAGGACTTTCAAGTTAACCCCTCAAAAACGACAGAGACTTCTTTGGCGAGGGGTTCATTTGGAGCCTAACATTCGGCACGCCTTCTAGGTGTAAGGGCTTCTAAGCAAGTTAAACTCTCAGCAAAGAGGCCTCTGATTTTGCTGAGGGTTTGTCTTTGCTGCGAGGTTTTATCTTGGAGAACCTTCACCATCTCGTAGACATCGTCTCGACATCGGCTGGATGTCCACAGGATGATACGAGATCTGAGCTCCAAAAACTCCCCGTCTCGTACAACTCCTCTTGTTCTGCACACACATGTCATGAGTCACTCCACAACCCTCCCCATCGATGCTTCAAGCAATCTAACAAAACCCTTTATCGAAAGCGGTTGATTCAACTTTGATGAAACCACTTTCATCATTTGACTAACTGATCGCGGGTTGACAGCGATTCATTTCCTGATCGAAAAAGAATTGAGTGGAGGCCACACGTCTATGAACGGCACTTCTCTTTCCTCTCCGGTTCCCGCATTAGTTCCGTCTCGTAGGGGCCGCAAGCGCATGCCCGATGACCAAGTGTCGCATGATCCAAAGGCCACAAAGAACCGCAACTCCCAGCAAATCTGGCGTGACCGCCAAAAGGCGTACCGTCTCGAGCTGGAGCAGCAGGTCGAGGACCTGAAACGGCAGCTGCAGCAACTTCGAGAGGCTCAAGTGTCTGCAGGCTCCAACAAAAAGCTCGCCGAACTGGACCCTTCTCAAAGACGCCGCGGCGGAGGTGGTGACGGCGAAGGCAGTGTCAGTGCGGGCGAGGGCGACTCCAGTTCAAGTGTGTCTCGGAACCAGTCTGCGACACCCTCCACGTCTCGGGGCAACATATCGAGCCAGACCCACAGCCAGCTCGCCGATCTGGTGCTCTCTAACAACGCTACTCCTGCACCATTCCCGGCGGATGGCCGATCAACCGACGTCGAATCGATCTCAGATGACGAGTCACCCAACACCATCCACTATCAACAACTCATCTCCATCCACGCGGTCAACAAGACCCTCATGGAGCGTCTAAACGCCGCAGAACTCGAGCTCAACCTCTACCGCGCCCTCTTCAACAGCCCCTTCCCTGTCCTCCCGGATTCTAACACTGCCACCCTCTCGGACATCTTCCAAACCACCCTTCTGGCAACCACAACCCCGCCCCCACCCCTCTCCGATCCTGTTTTTTTCTTCAGCGCCCTTGACCTCCACGGGCCCCTCGCACCCAACCCTCTCGTAATCCTGCCCCTCCCCATGGCCCTCCAAGAGGCCCTTTGCGCCGCAAAACAGGGCCTCTTTGGCGCGCGCACGCGTGCGCACGCGCGTCGCTGGTGGGCTGGCGCACTGGTGGCACAGCATCGCCTCATGGATGCGTGTGGCGTCGTGGAGCGTGTGCGCGTGCTTGAGGCGTTGCAAGACTGGGACGAGCGGCATGCGCAACATCAGGTCCGTTTCTCTCTTTTGTTTTCCTCGCGTAGCCGCTATGAGCGCTGACCGCCCCTGACCAGGCGCGCGTGTACGAGATTATCCGCGTGGAGGAGGCGGTGCCCGATTTACCCGCGATGAACAACATTGTGGCCTTCCGCAAGGCTCTGATGCAGATTCCGTCCCTGCGCGAGCAAGAGGACTTGATTCGCCAGTATGGTGTCGTTGTGAGTTCGCTTCTTATCACGCATATCTCTTTTATTATTTGACGCATTTTTAGGGCGAAGGGGACGACTTTCCGTTGCGATTCTTGCGCAACTGTACAGTCTTTTCGCAGTTGAAGCGCCTTTGTAAGACGCGGTGCGAGCGGTTGCAGGTGCAGATAGCGTTGGAGGTGATGCGGTTAGCGGACAAGCCTGTGATGGATTACTTTTACGAAAAAGTGGAGGGCAAGTTTGTGAAGTTGGTTGAAGGAGAATAAGACTATTGCATTTATTGGACCACGATGTCACGAAATCAGCAGATGTGACCTGACGAATTCAAACGCACCGACGCATTTGAAATTCTATTTCCATCCCTGAATTATCTTTCTCTTAAAACTCCGTCTCAGACTTAAGGCACGAGATGGCAGGGGCCGATAATCATGCCAAGAATGCAAACCACTCTGCTCGTTGCCATCGATGCTGCGGCCACCGTCGCGCAGATCCACCAAAGACATGGCCCGCACCTCCATCGATGGCTTCCACTGGGGTACTTGGCATACCTGAGTACACCTATACATCAGCCCCGTGGTCCCATTACACTGGCAGACTCCGTGGACATTTACTGCAGCATCGTGTCTGTGGCTGTGCTTTCTGCATCCGTGAGTGCCCAACTTTTGTTCGTACTGTGACCTTGTCCTCAATGGTATTCGCAAACGCCTATGGCGCGGATTCGACTCCAGCCCTTCTTTCGCCAACTTGGTGAACGCACGATCTTCGGGGTATCCAAGGCTGGGAGCATCTGGATCGGCCGGACGGATAAGCCCTCCGTCTAGGAGCTTGTGATCGTTCCCTACGACGCCAATGCCTTGGTTACTGTTCAGTCCCACGTCACCGTCTTCGTGACAACGAAGTAGATCTCCATGAACGCGTAGGCACCTCCACACGTATGTATAAACGACAAAGACCCCACAGGCTCGGCCGTCTCGACTCCCAAGGAATTCCTGGGTGGTGGACAGTTAGAGAAATGTGAAATTTTTAGTGATAGGGAAATCTGGACGTTTTAATTTTAGAGGTAACGTCAGAGAGATAAAGAAGGGTTGGTTTAGGGTTAGGGCAGGCCGATACTCATATGCTTCTTAACCCCCCTCCACCATACTTGCCAGCGCCGTTTCTTTTGTGAAAAACGAGATTGGCTTTATTTTTACCACGTTGATGAGCACCAACCAGATGGCTTGTGGACTCCACAAGGACGGCGACTTTCTCACCCAGGCTTGCGAGGGCGCAAAAATCTCGAATGCGAACTGTGCCACCATTGTCTCTACCACCAACGACTCCAAGCACATCTGGTTGCCCGACCACGGCGTGGGTCCGACCTTGCACGCGTCCTTCAACAATAAAAGCTAAGCATTGAACGACAACAGCTAGGGGTGTTTACATCAAAGGGGGGAAAGGATGTGTTCCGCGTCAATCTGCTACGGATAGCAAGGTTCCCGACATTGTGCTACAGCCAAGTGTGGTTGTCGTCTACTTCCCCTCGCAGAAGAAACTCGCGGAGCACCGGGGAGCTTCCCCGAAGACCCTCAAGTTGCTTTCTTCGTAGGTAGTGGGATAACGGAGAGAACCTTTGACATTGTCGACGCGGTGTCGACGTTACGCCTATCGTCGAGGCCTTTCTCAGGTCGCGTCCATTTGTGTTTCCCCTCTATAGTTACTAACTCATTGGAAGCCATTGATAGAGTAGATATTGACTCTAATACCCGTTTTTTATTCCAAATGTGGAGAGAGAAAGGAAAAGGAGTTGCGAAGAAAAACTCCCCATCATGCCCCGAGTGAACCGGAGCGCCTCGATCGCTATCTACCTGCGACGCATGATGCAGTTTCCACAGATGGATTTTGAGTTTGCACTGTGGCAGATGCTGTATCTGCTGATTTCGCCGCGGAGGGTGTGAGTAGGCTTTTGGGTGGACGTGGGACCTGCGCCATGGCTGACGCCCCATTCCTCCAAACAGCTACCGCAACATCTTCTACCACAAACGTGAGTGGAGCAAGGGAGGGTGCACGCGCGGACAGCAGGCTCAATCTCATACTTACAATAGAGACCAAGAACCAGTGGGCACGCGATGACCCGGCGTTTGTCGTGCTGCTTCTGCTCTTCATTTCAGGTACCTATAGGACGTATTACACGGCCGCTGATCGTTCGCCGAAACAGTCACCGCCGTGGCGTATGGCATTGTATACAAACTGGGCGTCCTCGGCACTCTCAACCTTATCCTCTTTATGGGCTTCGTCGACTTCCTGCTCGTGGGTGCGGTTGTGGCAACCATCGTGTGGTGCGTCTGCTCCTGACGGATCGTGGCCCTCCCAATATTGACACCTGCAATCAGGTTCGGCTCGAACAACTATCTCGTGCAGCAGCAGATCCACAGCGCAAACCAGGCAGTCGAATGGGCATACTGCTTTGACGTGCATTGCAACGCATTCTTTCCCGTATTTCTCATCACTTACGTCCTGCAGTTCTTTTTCATCCCGATTGTGACACAATCGGGTTGGATGCCGCTCTTTGTTGGAAACACGCTCTATATGGCAGCAATCACTTATTACTTCTACGTGACGCACTTAGGATACAATGGTGAGTCTTCAACCTGCGTTCGACGACTGGGAGACATGTCATATCATACCTCTACTGGCTTTTAAATTCGCTGCTATGTTGCGTCATAATCTGCCTTTTGAAAATACTTGTCACACACGAGTTGGAATTAACGAATCCTTTTTGAAATTTAGTCCTTCCCTTCCTGAGGCATCCCGAAGTCTTCCTCTTCCCCATCAGCCTACTGTTGATCCTCTACGCTGTATCACTCGTGGTCTGGTTCAACGTTAGCAAAAGAGTTTTGAACGCCTACTTTCCTTGAGGAAGGGGAGCGATAGATTTGAAACGAATTGGGATGAGTTGAAAATCCTGTACTTTCTGGATGTATGATGGTGAAAGTGAATATACTCTTTTTTGTTTCCTTGTTGGAATGAGCGCCAAACGGATCAGTACATCCCTCGCCGATTCATTTGGCCGAAAGCACAACTACTTGCGCATTTCATTAACTGAGAAATGCAATCTGCGGTGAGTGTGACTGAATCAGCGAGGGGTTCACTAGTGGGGTGACGGCTGATTGCAAATGCAACCACAGCTGCACGTACTGTATGCCATCGACAGGTTTCTAAGCTACATGTGTTTGATTGATCGATGATTTGACTCCGTTCTCTCGTTCGCAAAGGCGTTCCGGACTTGACGCCGCAGAGCCATCTTCTCACAACACCCGAAATCCTTAAACTTGCATCCATCTTTGTCAAAGAATGCGGAATCCAAAAGATTCGACTGACGGGTGGGGAGCCTACGGTTCGCCGAGATCTACTACAGATTGTAGGTAGGATGTGCTGTCATCCCCGTTTCAAGCCAGATCCCTGAACCCTCCACTCCTTTTTTGCTTGTGCAGAGGGGCTGAATGCGCTGAAACCTTATGGGCTCAAATCTATTGGAATGACGACGAACGGGCTTGCGCTCAAGGGCAAGTTGGCAAGATTGAAGGAAGCCGGCTTGGATCAAATCAATATCTCATTGGACACTTTGGAGGCCCCAATGTTCGAGTTGCTTACACGGCGGCGAGGTGGGTCTTACTTGAAGTGCGTCGCGTCTTAGTGAGGATCTGTTGCCAGGCCATCAGAGCGTGCTGGACTCGATTTATGCGGCGCTTGACAGTGGATTCTCGGCGGTGAAACTCAACAACGTGGTGATGAAAGGCGTTAATGATCACGAGGCTGCACGGTTTGTCGAGATGACGCGAGATCATGACCTATATGTGCGATTCATTGAATATATGCCATTCGATGGTATGTGCCCCGCTCTTCTTTCATGTTAAGAAAAAAAACCGTTTTATGTGCAGGAAACCAGTGGACATCCAAGAAATTTGTCCCATACCAGACCTTGCTCACTCAAATCCAGCAAGCCTATCCTGACACCCACATCTCCAAATGCACTGATGACCCACATGACACATCTAAGGCCTATCGATTCGAGGCGTTTCGGGGCAAGTTTGGCTTCATCACCAGTATGAGCGAGCACTTTTGCGCCACCTGCAGTCGCGTAAGATTGCTTGCGGATGGGAACTTAAAAGTATGTCTTTTTGGGAATGCAGAGGTGAATTTGAGGGATGTATTGAGGGATGGTGGCGGGGACACTGAAGTGATTGAGGTGATCAGGGCTGCTGTCATGAAAAAGAAGGAAAAGCATGCTGGGATGGAGAATTTGGCAAGACTCAAGAACAGACCCATGATCACAATTGGGGGCTAATCATTAAAATGAAATCAAATTCGCGAAGTAAACTATGCCGAATTCACTCGCCCAATGTCGCGCCCCACATTCTTCTGATCTCTTGCGCTTCTGAGTCGCTGTATGATTGAAACAAAGGGTAACAGCTACAACTTAATCGCAATTTGAAAGGGTTTGAGAGGTTGTCGCACGCAGGGTAGGCATGCTTGGCATCGTTGAATCGTCTTGAGAGTATCTTATTGTCTGGAGCAGAAAAAATACCCACCTTTCAGTGTCCCAGATACTAACAAGGTGTCAGTACTCTTCAATATATTTTATAAATAAGACTGAGTGAGAAATGCCTATAATAACACAGGTTGAACACTGCTTTTCACTGTGGCCCGCCATATCCTGGTCCTTCCACAACTGATTTTCTCCCTTTCGTGATCCAAAATTCCCTCTTTGACTTCCATAAATCACTTACAAATCATTATCCTGAATAACGCACCACAATTCAAATTATGGTGTCCAACAAATCCATGCCCATTCTTTCCCAACGGCCACATTTACAAGACCAGCTTCAGTGATATCAACATTGATTTTGCTATCAATCGGGCTAGATATTTCCGATTCACGGCCAGTAGGAGGCGGTCATTCATGTAACTGGATAATTTAGGAGTCAGGGGCAAACCAACAATTGAAACCAACTTACCGATTATAAACTTCACCATCGAGGACGCATACTTGAAAACTCACAGCATAACACCCTAGACAAAATTCCAGAGTTCCAACCTTTAGCAGCAAAGGAAGTGTATTACCCAATCGTTCCCTTCGCGTTACTTTGACAGGAAGATGAGACGGACACCAGATTCAACTGCATCAAACGAATTAAGGTGTCAAGTTACCACTGGATGTCCTCGGCCTTCGAAAGGCGACTGTAGGCGTCACTAGAGAGATGAATTGTTTGCGACCCAGCCTGATGAGTCGGAAAATGAAACTATGAGTTTGGAAGTGGTCAGGTCAATCGTTGGAGGAAATGTGATTTTTGTTGCCGTAACTCGACAGAAAAGTGAGAGGATCTTCGCATTTTGATTTCGCACTGAATGCTGAGAAGGAACGTCGGCAATTGATTAAGTACAACGCCAACATAGTATACAGCTCCCCTCCTGAATTCATCTAAGACGATTCAAATTGATATTATAAGAGGTAAGTATTAAAGATGGGAAAATTGTTAGAGTGAGGATTGGAAGATTAAGGTGAAGCAGATTACTGTGGCGTTGTTCTGTTCAAGCAACACCCCCCGATGCCCATCCTCTTCCCTCACGGGAAAGTACACTACTGATTTGAAACTGTCACGCTCTCCACTGCGACGTCTAACATATGGTACTTTGAAAGTTGTCCGAAATGACTGTGAAACAATCACAGCCTGCGGTGGTAGGGTGGGCATTGGACAAGGATCACGGTTGTGAACGGGCCACGTACAGGGCATGCGGGCTCAGAGGCAGTCGGCTGCGTTTATTTATCATCAGATCATAAAGCTCGGATCATTCTGCATTCGGACTTAGTGGGATAAGTTGCTCTCGTCCTGCACTGTTCATTCCTATTGCGGACATGCCGATGGGAGGCGTGAACAAAACAATGGACCAATCAGATGGCGAGAAATTTTCTATTTCATCCAATTCAACGTTATTTAAAGCTCTCAAATCAAAAACTCCACCGTCGCGAACATTCTGTCTTTTTCAACGTTTCGCTTTTGAAAATAAAATAATTTGAATTGAAGGAATGGAAGACCTTGCTTCACAGATGGGCGCCCTCGTCAAACAGATTGCCGATCAAAAGAACAAAGTCAATGAGTATGAAGAGGCGCGAAGGAGGCGCTGAAGGAGGCGATGAGGGAGGGGAAGCCTGCGGATGTCTGTGCTGATTTGAGCGGACTCCTTCTGAGCGCCACCCTCGAACTTATGATACTCGGAGACAAGGAAGTATGGCTGATGAGAGAAAGAGATCGATTGTTATCTGTTTCCAAACCTGGTTTGTTTCTTAATGCTGTTTGTCACTGATATTGATTTGCTTCTTTCAGGCCCAAGGAAGCAGTTTAACGTATTCATCCCAGAGCTTAACAAGATTGAAACTTGGCTATTTGTCGATTAGCAGGATTGGAAGGACGAACTCGGAAAACGACTTCTTGACGTTTATGACAAAAATAACGAGAAGATTCCGTTGAAATTTGATACCGTGATCAGTGACTCAGAAACTGCTTTGAAAACCGAAGGTTAAGCGATTTGGTTCATTTGATGTTGACAATATAACAACATATTACTCTCTTCAGAATATCGCTATACAGCTCAAGGAACATTGTTTCATGACACTTTCATTGACGTCAAAAACAAAACGAAAACTTATACAGATAACATCGAAAGTGAAGGAGCAGCCTATTTTGAGAGTCAGAAATTGACGCCGGCAAATCACGGGCTGTATCACAGAGATCATCGCTTTCAGGTCTTTGCCCGTCACAGCCCGACTGAGCCCAATTTAAGAGAGCATGATGGTTTCTTTTTCTCAAAGGAGCAAAAATTGGCTTTTGTGTTGTCAGCAAAAAGTCGGTTTATGAAGAATGACGTCCGTGAGCTGTTTGATGACGTTGATGATATTCCGGAATTTCATCCAGCGGATTGGCTGTTTCAAATTAACAGAAAGGGTGATGTGGCTCCGCTGACTTCGCTGCCCGAGTATTCTTGGATGAAATGTGTGTTCTTTTTAATTTTCCGATCATCTGTTAACTTCTTCAACAGCAAAAGATTCGTTTACACTGTATGGTCTTGGGTTTAGCCCCAATTGTCACCACCTCGCGCCTTTTTGTTACCCAAAGAGAAACCCCAGAGTATTCTTGTTCGACCGTCGTATTCTTCACCAACCCTTGAGCCTCTTGAATACTTTTCTGCCCCTTCTTCAGAGGGCTTTAAATTTCAAGAAATAAAGGAAACAGAATTGCTTTTCACTTTATTGAACGTAGAAATGAAACTACAAAACACAAAAACCATTATTGTCATCAAATTCAACGTTTATTTCAAAAAACTAATATTAACAACTAAATGAAGTGTGTAATCTCACCCACAAGCATTCGATCCAAATTCTTAAAGACTCTTCCAATGGGAACAGTACACAAAGATCCACGAAACAACACATGACAAAAATATATTAATTCCACATTATGAAAGGTAGGTGTTCCATATTTTGGTTCGAAGGATGCTTTAACAATTGACGTACCCGAGAAGCATTTGAAGTTGGAAAATCCTGTTCGATTCAATGTCAATCAGTCATTGAAGGAAAGAATCAATGAATTGGAACAAACCATCAAGAGCTTGAAGATTGAGTCTTTTTTTGATGAATCCAAACAGCCTTTGCGATCAAAAGAAGTCGAGGTCAAGAATATACCTACATAATTTGATGATGTTAAATCTGCTCCACGCTGGGGCTGATAAAAAGTATCTACAATCACTCATTTCTTGTAATTGAAAAAAACTTCTCTGGTTTCTTTATTAAAAGTTCTTTCAACTTTATCTTCTGACTTGAAAATCTCAAATGCTTCGAAAACCAAAGTGACCAAATTTTGATTTTTGAAAGGAATCACCATAGTTTCACTAATGATTTTGCTTTTTTCATAATCTTTATTCAGTTCAATAGTCACGTTGTTTTTGTATTCTAGTCTAACAATCTTGACATAGTTGGTTTTGGTTCTGTAAACCGCATGCTCCATTTCAGCCAAATGAATGACAAGTTCAGTCAAGTCATTCTTTTCAGTGTATACAGCATTCATTCACATTCTCAAATGTGTACAGCTTTCATATGGAGAATCAATAATTGTGGTCAGAGTGACGTGGAATACTTTTTTGACCGCTTTATGCTTAAATGGCTTCTTCCCTGTTTGTTGCTTCTCTGACGAGAAGATAAACATTCAGAGCTCTTCATCCAGTACGGGATACCTGTGTTGGTTGGCACAAATGCAGACCAACTGATTTGAAATTGTCACACTCTCCACTGCGGCATCTAATAAAAAATATCATACTTTGAAATTGGTGTGAAGTGCCTGTGATCACAGTTGTGATAGAAAACAATGGGCCAATCAGATTGCGAGAAAAATGACACTTACTGTAAGAAAATGAAACACTAAACACAAACCATTATTTTTCATCCAAAAATACTCTATGAATGAAGTGCATGATACACGTGCACCAATTTCCGCATATGTTCGGACGAAAGGAAAAAGTCAAAAAAATGGAATCAACGCCAACACCGCGATGGACTATTGTGCCATACCCAACAAGAGCAACAACAACAGCAGCAGCAACGAGCTGGATTAGAAGAACAATGCAGTTGCTCGCAGTCTGGCCTGTCTGCTCCTGCTGTCGCTGTGGTTCCTTAGAAAAGCATTGGTCTTCTTTCAAACACAAACAACTCCAATTCAAACCATTCATCAGAAAGAGAATTATGTTATTGCTCTTTGCCTATCAACTCAAGTCTTCTTTCCAATCACGTTGAATCTGCTGCTTCAAAAGTATCGCGCAATTTTCATCTTCACTGCCATTGGACAACAATTCTTCTGACAAATGCTTGAAGAGACTGAGGACTTGCTTGTCCCATCGACTCCTGTTACTTGGAACTTATGGGAATCTCTTGACACTGATTCTGACAAAGACAACTACTCAGAAAATGAAAAAAATAAATCAGATGATGGAACTGAATCTGACAGCTTTTTTGAATCCAAATATTTTTTGTCACAAAGCGTGAGTGTTTTGTTATTTTTTTTGGACAAAAATAACCCGCAACCAGACTCAACATACCAAAGTGGATGCACAAGAAATTCTGTTACAGGTATTAATCATGTGACTATTCTCAATCCTGTATAAACTGAAGCATATTTTCTGATTCCTCTTTTGTTTTCTCTCAAAAACAGACTGTCATGGCAGCTGAAGTGCCGGCAACAGTGAGTATTCTTCATATTTGTGGAACACCAATCACTAAATAGCATTTCATTCAGGTTCAACCACTGGCAGTTACATTTATTGGATCAAAAGTCAAAATTCAACGCAACTTTAATCAAGCTGTCGAGTTTATAAACCAGCATGCAGACTTCTTTCTGGCCAAAAAAACATCAGTGAAGCACATCAAATATGTTTTACTGAATGGCAATGGCACAATCTCGACTTCAAAATACAAATCTCTCTGGACAGTGAACATTGCTGTGGTGAAGAAAAATCATCTTCAGTATGAGGTTGAATTTGACAAACAATTCCAGCAAAACAGAAATTTCAATCAAGAAGTAAGCACTTCCCACTTTTCCCTCTGATTTGAATTCTAACAATTATCTTTCTTATATTTGTTAATTTGTTTTTCCACAGTATTCCTTTCCTCCATGGCCAATAATGTCAACACAAACCACAAGTTCCAATGCAGCAAACTGGAACCAAATCTGTGTCAAGGAATGCTTTTTTTGATAAAATTCTATGCTGAGAATGGGACTGGCTTCAAAGTGACAGAAGAGAATAGTGGAGATTTTGTGTGAGTCAGATCTGAGGCATTTAACAATTATAATTTCTACTTACACCTGATGAGTTTATAGAAATGAAATCACTGAGCTGATTGATTGGATTCTGGATGATGCTGTTGGAACTCTTTGTTGTCCAGAGACTGGCTTGCTGTTCAAGTTTGGTGCCAGCTTTGGCTTTGTGATGCTATCCCTTGACAGTAAGTTCCCAAAAACTGAAGTGGATGGTGATGCTGTTTATCAGCTGCTTTCTGGTACAAAATTCCTCAAAATAGAAAATCCAGGAAAAAAATAATTGGATTTCTTATTTTCTTTTCAAAGAATAATAATCATGCTTCCATCCAAAAAGGTAATTAGTTTCTATGAAATGTGACTCTATTTGAGCCAAATGACATGGTATTGATATGGTCAGGTGCTGTCATACCAAAGAACACTGTGGCAAAGAAATCAATCAATGGCAGTATGCTTCCAAAATCAAGGCAAGAGCACAAGATCTTACAGAAAATAATAGCAAAACATCAATTGGTGGTGATTGGTTTCTCATCAAGAACAAGTTTGTCCAGAATTCAAGCATGGTGAGACAGGAAGGAGGGATGGATATCATAACAAACAATGTGTTCAAAAGAAAACTGATTCTACAAGATGGTGGACCAAAAGGTAAGGAATGGCAGTTGATGATGATTATGACTGACAGCTTTGTTTTGGTCACTGGTAAATGCAGTTTTTACAGTGACATACACTACTTGTTACACCTACAATCATCCATTTGTAGATCAAAAAGTGTATATTTTAAGAGATGTACCTGATAACCTGGTAGAAAAGAGAATCAATACAATCACATTAGAGTATTGTGAACGTCAGCCATATGACACAACTGTAATCTGAATTGAATATGAAATCAATCCAGTTCCAGCAAATCAAGTCCACATTATGAATCAAAGAATGTATGGTGCTGTACTCAACTGCTATCACTTGAAGGTTGATCAAATGAAACTGGCAATACCAAGTGTTCCTTTTAAGTGCTTATTCAAAACACATCAAGATGCTATCTGAATCAAAATTGAGAGAAATCTTTAATGAAGCTGAAGATGACCTTGGTGATCTTTCTCTTCAGGAAGAAGAAGAAGTATCAACAACTCAAGTTCAAAAAAGGTTTTGCAAACAAGATGTCTCTATTATGATTGGTACTCTAGTAATTGTAAATAGAATCTACATGGCACTCAAGATTATAAACTGTGCCACATACACTGTAAAGAAACTTGAGCCATTGGTGTTGGGGAAGACGCACTAACCAAAGAAAAGCTTACCATCACAACTGAGCAGTTTCAAAAGTACTTTTGAATCAACTACTGTAGTACTTGTCGTACAAGGCAAGTCAATCAATCAGCCATTTACGATTCATGAATGGAGTCAGATGGCTGGTGATATGTGATATACAGCCATTAGTCAGTCGAACAACAAAGATTAATGATCATTGGAATTTGCGACTGATATTGAGGAAGGAGTATAATGAATTGGGTCAAAAAATTTATAATGGTTAGAAAAAAAGACAACCTCAGAAAATTAGAAAAAGAAAATTTATAATTTGTTAGAAAAAAAACATAACATAATTCACAAACCTATTTTATTGTTTATACTTAAAGAACAAAATGGAACAAATAATTAGTTATTTAATAAGAGTAAAGCGATCAGACTTGAGTTGCTGTGTGTGCCTTGAAATATTAAACTGCCCATCATTCAATGTGCGAATGATGGCAACCACTTTGTGTGTAGCAAATGTATTCATCAAATTTGAAACATGTGCTCATTGTGTAAGACACGCAGCATGTTTAACAACAAACAGCTTGAGAAAAAAACTTCGGCCATTCATGGACTTGTGTCCCAATAAGAATTGTAAGGTAAAAGCTCTATGTTGGAACATAAATGATCATCTTGAAGAATGCCAGTATGTGAAAGTCAAGTGTCCATCCTGCGATAAGATGATTTTGATATCATCCATTCAATCACACTTTCATCACAAGTATACAGCAGATGTGATCAGGCAAAATGATGATGATCAATCAAATTTGCATGTGATAGAATTGGATGGAGTAGATAGGGACACACTGATGCTGGTTGGTCATGGCGTGGTGTTGCTTAAGATTGTCATTCAAAATGGCTCATGTGTCCATTGGCAGAAAGTGAAAAGAATATTATTATGGTGACAACATCCAAGAAGTCATCCAATAACGCATCTCAGTGAGGCCCGTCCACCATAAATGCCAAACCAACTTGAGAGACTTGCACTGGACAGAGTTGGACATTGATGGCAACATGACAGTACAAATGCTCGAGAATGGATGGCACATAATCAATGATTTCTTAAATCGAGTATATCAGGAACACAACGCCGGCATAGATGATGATTGAAATGTCACAGCAACAAAGGACTCTTTCTTGAAAGCTCTGATTGGAGATGTTTCAGCAGTCTCTTTTGGATGGCTGGGCACATTTGTATCAACCCACAAAAACTTCTTGTCGCAGCCTCGAAAGAATCTTCTTTTGATCAAACCCCTCTGCTTTCTTTGAATACGGCACGAGTCTTGCTTTGCTTTCAATCTCGAATGCCTCTCGATCAGTTTCCAAACATTCTCGTCCTTCCATCAGCTTCACTACTTCATCGAATTTCACTAGTGTCTTCTTGAACTCGACTTCTTTTGATCGCAACGGCTACTTGGATCCATCAGAAAAAGACTCACTACTCACTCTTCAAGCTCTTGATGGTCTGTTCGAGTTCATTAATTCTTTCCTTCAATGATTGGTTGACATTGAATCGAACAGGATTCTCGAGTTTCAAATGCTTCTCGGGCACTTCAATCTCAACTGGTTCCTCTGAACCGAAGTAGGGAACACCCACTTCGACAGTGTAGAATTAATCATTTTTTCATCCACTTTAAAGATGTGATTGTTTTGGGGATCATTGTATATTGTTCCCATTGGAAGAGTCTTTAAGAAATTGGATCTAACGCTTGTTGAAGGCACAATTCATTTCATTTTTAAGGTTACGCAAGAAATTAAAGTTTTGAAATAAAATGAGTTTTTTGAAATTAACTTTGAATTGGATGAAAATAATGGTTTTTTGTTTTGTTGCTTCATTTGGGTGGAAACTTTCTTGCCGTCCATGGTTTCATTCACGACTGTGCATAGCCATTTTGGTCAATTTTCAAAGTGTGATATTTATATTAGACGCCGCAGTGGAGAGTGTGACAATTGCAAATCAGTAGTAGCAATTCCCGTGAGGGAAGAGGGCGGGGCGCGACATTGGGGGGGGGGGGGTGAAAAAATGTCAGTAATAAATTACATGGACTCAATACAAGAATTGAGGTTGTTCTGATAATCCAAGAATCTGTCCAAAAAAATAAAAATAAATGGAAATTCGATTCTTTTTGAAGGAACTTTGTTCACCTGATTGGTCCTCGACGCACCATGAAGCAAATCATCAATACCCTGTTCCTTGTCCGCAATCTCCTCCTTCTCACTGCAAGAATCGAGCTGGTTGATTTCGTTTTTTCAGGCCAGAACGAACTGTTTCGAGAGTTCGCATCATCTGGAACAATTTCAAATACCCCCACAAAATGCATACTTGCTTGGCTGCTGGATTCACACTCATCTGTGTTCCGGGCGGCGTGTTCAGAAGTTCGAGATGCGTGGCGCACCTGTATTCCGTTGAAATCGTCTTGTACACCACATCCGCAAGCGCGGCACTAATAAATTGCCAATTGAATTCGCGTGAATTAATTCTTTTCAGTCCGAAAGAAGGAACCAACAAACTCGGCCTAGAACGCAGCGACCGGAATCGATGACTCACTTCTATCATTGTTCAGGAAAAGTCTTTTAAGGTAAAGCAAAAGGAGGCGTGTTGGTATTCCCGATGAGAATCACTCAAAGTTGTAGGTGGATTAGCCAAATATTCATTAGATCAAATAGGGATCTATTTAATTTATTTATATTAATCATAATGTAAGATACATAGGATCTGTAACTATTTATGTTAATACAAACATAAGTTATTGTGAGGTCGTGTTGCTGGTTGGTTTCCTGTTTTAATCAATAATGTCCAGAATCAACTTCAGTCAAAGCGAAATTTCGACGTGAATCAACAACGCAGCTTTAATTTCTAAAGTTTCTCTTTTTAATATTTAGAGTTCTCTTTGAAAACACGTTCCATCGCACTGTAGTCTTCTCTTCTTGGTCCAATGTTGGCTCATGACCAATCTCAAAGTTGAATACTCTTATTAGGAGCCACAGCGGAGAATGTGACAATTGAAAAGACAGTGATGCAGACTCCTATGAAAGGAGTGTGGAGACACAACATTTAGGAGGGAAAAAAAGAATGTCCAAATTCAAGAAGCTACGAAGAGAGGACACACGATCCAATAGCGTTGATAGTGAAAAGCTCGAACGTGAGCTATTCGAATGGGCAAACAGTCATGGTGCTGTGACGACCAACATCCAGGTTGTCACGCAGGATGCCATGCGCGGATGCATTGCCACCACCGATGTTGCGGGAAGTGACATGATTGTGCATATTCCGTCTGCATTAGTACTCAGCGAGGCTGTTGTCGCTGCGTCTGAGGTACCGACTGATCATCCTGGTTCCTTGGTCTCATCTTCTGTCGCCTGTCACACAGTTAGGAAAAGCTCTCCTTGCACATGAGAAAGATCATGGCTTTGTTGCGAGCAAAACGGATCCGGCAGCGTCAAAGGTCTTAAGGTTTGCAGCTTTCCTGGCGTTTGAGCACTTCCACACCGAGAACTCGTCATTCTGGACACCCTATCTTGCCTCTTTGCCAAAGTCATTTGAGACCATGCCAATAGAATGGCCTTTGGATCAAGTTCAATCGTATCTAGGCGACACAAACATGATGTTCAAGGTTGTAGAGCGTCGTAAGATGATTGTGGCAGCACTCGAATTCTACAATGGTGCTATTCTACAGAGATTGCCAAGCTTAAAATGTGTCTTAATGTTCGAGGATATGTTGTGGGCATGTTCAGTCCTCCAGTCGCGCGCTTTTTCACGAAAGTGGGACAATGACTGCGCAGACATGAAGGAAGACCATCTTACGCAATTGTGTTTGTATCCAGTTATTGATCTATTCAATCATGAACGAGGAAAGCCTGTTGAATGGGACTACATGAATGGAGTCACTTTCAAACTTACTGACGGCGTAAACAAGGGAGCAACTATATGGAATAATTGCAAGTGCTCAATATCTTATTCAAACCTATTCGCTGACCTCCCCTACAGATGGCGCCAAAAGTAATGAAATCTTCCTGAGCAACTATGGATTCATTCTTCTGAATAATCCAGATGATACGGCTACGATCACTCTGAACATCAATAAGCGGGATCCCCGTTTCAAGGAGCGACGCGCGAGCTTGAAGCGCCACAACATACCCACAGAGCACATCTTGCGCAGGAATTCCAGCCAAATCAATGAATCTCTCATTGCCGCCACTCATATCTTGGTCGCGAATGGCCGGGAGCTGTCAATCTTGGAAGCAACGAACGGGATCGCTTCGTTTCTAGGGCGCCTCCACCTACTTGCCCTCAATACCCTTTACGTACTTCTTAATGAGAAAGTGGTCAAGATAGTCGCTGGAATGCCTGCGGTAACTGCTGCAACTGGGCGTGAGTCGTCTGTCCAGTTGGTGAGGATGCGCATGGCTCAAGTGTACAGACAGGGACAAATTGACGTAATGAGTCATACACGGAAGCTCTGTCTAAATGCCACACAGCAACTGTTGGGATTCACAGAATCAGGAGCCAACTTACACTTTTTGACCCTGCACAATCCCTTGCTCTCAGGGGCTGTGATGAAGGCGGTTTACGATATAGATGATGAAGAAGAAGTATTAGACCCAGAAACTGTTCTAGCGCTTGTCTTGATGCATGAAGAATCTTTGGGTGCGGCAAGTAACTTTCATGATTTCTTTGTTCGAACCTCTCGGAGTTTGATTGAGGCCAAGGAAATTTTGAGGTATGCCCTACTGCGTATTGAGTGTATTCTTACGAGCTGTTTTGTGCAGTGGCCAAGTTGAAGCAATTGAAAGGTTCTTTTCCGATCAAGTGCTCCCTGTGTTGCATAGGAACCACTTTTTTGCATACTCTACTGATACATTTAGTTCATCACGCTTTGTGTGGGCGACTTCTCTGGCAGAAAGCCATGGTCTGTCTCTTTGTCGGGATTTGCTACAAGAGACTGATTGCAATTATGAGAAAAAGGAAGGAAGCGATGAAATGGATGATAGTACTATTTTCGGTATTTGTACGATATAACAGTGGTGTATTTTTTCAACGTAAATAAAAGCCTTGATGGTAGAGACTGGAGGTTTTGCATTCTCCAAGGCTTGCACCTCGCGGAAGTTGCTTCCATAATAAGCTGCCTTCCAACCGCAAAACCTCTATCCCTGGTCGCATGAGACTCGCTGGAACAGATCCGATGAGAAAATTTCTTTCCAGCGCAAGGCTCGCACTTCCAAGTTCCCTTGGAATCGTGCTCACAAAGTAATTCTTGCCAAGATAAAGAGTTTTAAGTCGCTTCAACAATACCAGCTGCTTTGAAAGTGTTCCGAAGAATCGGTTGTGTTCCAAGTTCAGAACACTCCAAATTCTTCAACCTACCAACATCTTCTCCCGGAATAGCATTCGTTAAAATGTTACTGCTCAAATACAAATATCTAAGTTGTTCAAGAGATCCAATTTCGCGTGACAGACAGCCAGAGAAGTTATTGTTAGAAAGAATGATGGTGTAGGCGCGTGACAAGGAAAAAAAGGTCCTTAGGTAATTTGCCAGTCAGATTATTATACGATAAATCAAGATGTTTGAGGTTGGTGAGAGCACATATTGCTCTAGGAAGCGTGCCAGAAAGTTTGTGTGGTTGTTGGCCAGAACCAAAACGGTGAGGCGCGTTAAATTGAAAAGACTGGGTGGAACGCGTCCTGGTAGTCCTATTCCATAACACATCAGCGTGGAGTTCCTGACAGGTATGGATGAACAAGACTCTGTAAATGATTCAAGCGACCTATGGATTTCGGTAGGCGTCCCTAGAGGGCTTTCTTGAGCCAGTCGAGTGACTTCGGGGTGTTGGCAAATTTCATGAGCTCACACCACCAACTCACAAAAGCGTTCTGAAAGTGACCGGGCCAATAATCAAACTCAAATGCGTAGTATCTAATGAGCTCTGAAGCCCCGATACTGGAGGGCTTTGTTTTTGCTCAGGTTGAGGCCTGCAAAGTGCCTGCATTCAAGGCATGTCCTCACTCGCTTGACGCGTCAACTTTACAACAGACGAAGGATGCAGCCACGAGAATATTTCCTGAATCACTTCGTGCGGCAGGACGATCAAATGCATCAGAAATGCTTGTCAGACACTTTTTGGACTTGTAAAATGGCTGGGTTACATCCCTTTTGCCATCTTCATATCCTTCATGAACTCATTTATTCTATTCATTCAGTGTTTGATTACTATTAGCAGATGATTTCTCTTGAGCGGTGGGATGGAGATGTATGGAAGCACGCAAAGTCCCAATCAGATTGGGCACAATCCCGCTTTCCGTACCATTCTCTTTCTCCAAATGATAGTCCCCAGATATTTCCTTGTGTCCATCCAGAAATGGTTTTAAGTCGATCAATGTTTTGGCCAACTCTGTTTCAGAAACAAGGGACTTTACATACTGAACTGTTACGAATGCGTGGTGAGAAAATACTAATCGCTCAAACTTAACAGAAGTGCGTTACCGTCATCTTCCTTCTTTCCTTTCCCCGGAGCCAACTTTTTGCCCTTGTCGGTAGGACCCTTTTTCCCAGCGTCTTTTTTGGGTGTGATGGGCCGAGCTGCTTCCTTTTTCGGGCTACCCGCTCGCACAGCGGGCTTGCTGCTCGGTGGTCGCGAAGCGAGGTTGCCCTCTACAAGACTGTTGAGGCTGAGAAGGTTTTCGTCAGGCACAGGGTTGAACGTGTAGCGCTTTTGAAACATCTTCAGGGTAAGCGTTCCTGCCGAAAAGTCTTGAATCAAAGGAAATCCAAATGTTTTAGGTATACTCTGTACCTTTGAACGTGTCCCTGGCAGCCTTGGTGACCGGAAACGAAATTGCGTGCGAGCTGGCCACATCTATCATGTCGGGAACCCATGTGATGCTATCGCTGCACATGAATTTTGCGTTATTGTAAGAGTCAAATACTGCTTCAAAATGAAGGACAATTTCGTCGGCGGGTCGGTTGTCCGCGGGTTCTTCAACTACGAATTGTTTAACACCAGTCATTTCCTTCAGAGAAAGCAAGAGAGAGATTTCTAGAAACATGGCGAAATAATTGATATAATTGATGAATACGACAATTAATACATTCTCACCAGGAGAAGCCGGGGGAGTAATGATCGTTTCTTGTATAGTGTTGGATCGTTCTGAGATGGACACGTTGATGTCATCGAGAACAATCAGTCTGGGCAGCTTTGAAATGACAATCTTTCTGTATCCCTCAATGAAATACAGTGGATTGCGCTGTATAATAACACATGCATTTCAATGCTATCCGCGAACTATAAGCAAAATGATAGATGCACTCACCAAGAGTGCCAATATCTGCAGGTTTGGAACACATTCAAGAATTTTCATGGTGTCCGCGAGATCGCAGAGCGCATTTCCGGACAGATCCAGCGAGATTAAGTTGGCAGTTGCGTTGAAATTGGCCAGCGAATGAATCAAGTTGTATCCGATGCCGAAATGGATCAATGATTTTAACGAAGAGATATCAGGACACGCGGTCAGCCTGTCAATATGTCAATATTTGAGTATGAAGGCGGCTAAGAATCGGGGAATCACGTGAACGAACCTATTCGCGTTCAAGTGGAGAATCTGAATGTCTTGCGGCAAGTTGCGACCATCGAAGGAATCAATCAGATTCCCCGTGAGAGACAGCTCCTCCAGATTACATAGCCGCTTTGAGTGTTCATCGATTCTTGAAATATTTCGGTCTACGAGGCGCAGTGTTTTGAAGAAACCAAACAGAAAATCCTCTGTTAGATCTGGACAATGTTGTTTGATCGGATTTTGGAGGTATTTCGAGTTCTGTTCCTTCATTTTCGAATGAAGCTCTTTGAGTTCGCGTGCCTCATTGCTCCAATCCAAATCGGCTAACAAGAGACTAATACGTCAGAGGTATCTGGAAATACCTATTAGACAGAATGATATGAAGGTACCTTTGGACCAAAGATCGATTTCCCAGTCTAGATCGGAGCGCTTAGCTTCGGACCACAACGCACACCACATGCATCTCACCATGATTAAGCCCTTCCACATCTTCATCCGACAGATCGGATAAACTCAGAGGCGCTTTGATGCGCTTTTCTACTGATACGCTCGACTCGATTTTCTTGTTGATGTGCTTTGATTTGGCTGGTGAAACCTTGTTGGGAACTGGCTTCCGCTTTGATTTGGAGTAATGGAGGCTTCCTGTCTTCTTTCTGGGACAGATTCCCATAGTCTCATTAATGATGTCCAAGAATGCGGAGCTCAGAATGGTGTTCATCGCGCTCGATGAATGCTGACAATTTCCTTTTTCAAACTTCCCTTTTCTTACGATGAGCTCTACTTTACAAAATTAAAAACCAGGTTTATACTGAAGAACCGAATTGTTCTTGCAACAGCTCAACCTTCTTGCGAAACTCGTCCGCTCGCCTTTTCAACAGTTCAATGCCTCCCTCCACCGCTTCACCCCATAAATCCACCACTTCAAGCGCCTCCACCGCCCTCGGTACATCCCCAAGCTTTCGCCACACTTCCCCAGAGTCTTCCCGCGCTAACAGGGACACCGTAAATCGCGTATCCACGTCCTCACGCAGGAAATCCGACTCGGGTACAGTATCTCCGTCACGTACGCTATGGACGCCTGCCTCATAATGATTCGTGCTGAAGCTTGTCTCGTTGCGGAAGGAGGGGTAGACGAGGACTCGCGAGGTGAGATGCATGTGCTCAATGAGGTACCTTTTGTTTGATTTTGTTTCGGCAGCAGGTTAGAATGAGCCTACGAAATGTGAGAGAGTTTGAGGGTACCGTTTCCAGGAGTGATTCCAAGTGTTGCTGCGCGCCTGGGGGATGGCGGGAAAGGGTGTCCCTGGGGGGAGGGCGCGGCGCCATGTGAGATAGTTTGTAAATTCGGTCCACTGGGCGCCGCGATAGATTGCTCCCCAGGAACAAGGGAGCTGAAAGAGGAAGAGTGCGTCGGCAGTGAGAGTGGAGGGATGCCATTCAGGTGGGTGCTGAGGATCAGTAGCGGGGTTGATTTCATCAAGGCGCGGTGTGTACAGGCTGCATCCCATGATGTAGGGGTTGTTTGATGTGAGATAGCGGGATGCGCACCAGGATGCATATGTGAAGAAGAGGGGGCTGACGGAGATATCGTCTTCGAGAAAGAGGGCCAAGCTGTCTGGGAATTGAGGATTCCATGCCTGCATCATTATCTACGAGTGCCACCAGTTCAGCATGGCTTTGCTGGATTCTGCGAGGAGCGGTTTACTCACATTTTCCAAACCTTGTCGCGTTTCGCTGACTTTCACGTGCTTATCACCATGTATCCAGTTAAAGCTGTAGACAAGATCGAGAGCGCGCGGAGAGTGTCCTGCATCTACGTGGAATACGAGAGGGATTCCGGAACGGGAATAGTCTGCGTCGCGAATGGAGCGCAGTAGACGCTCGAGCGATTTGACGCGCTTCCATACGAAGACGTGGATTTGGATATCCATGTTGTGTGACGGGCTGCTTTTCCTGAGAAGCGCCAAGTTTGCGTGTTCAAAGAAGTTGACGCGATGGTCAGCCACCGCCCAGCCGTCGCCGTCGCTCGCACTCGCGAGACGCGACGCGTCCGAGCGTCCTATTGTTGCGAACTCCCTGAATCCGGCGTAAAGAGGTAGTGCGCGAGCGTCGTCCGCATCGTGTTTCCGCGTAAAGCAGCTGTTGAAGGCGAAATGCGCTCCGGAATACACCTTCTCGCGCGACACGACCCGGTGTCTTCCGCCGCTACCACCAGCGCCGTTGCGGCCACGACAGCTCGCAAGACGGTGGGCCACCCTCATCGTCACCAGAAGCGCGCAGAGAAGGACGACGCTGAAAAGTCCGCGAAACTTCATTTCCTTGTTTTTCCGGCCACCGAATCGGACACTAAGGCCAAGGCAAATCCACGCGGCTCTACTACTTCGCGTCCACTGTTCGCACGCGAGAGGGCCGGACGGAACAGTGGGACAATGTGTCCTCCCTCCCACGTGGCCCCGCTTGCCCCAAAAAGGATCAACAAATCAACAAGGAAATTGCAAACAAGGGTTGTCGGGAACGCAATGGTTGGCAAGACGGTCGATCAGCTGGGTTCCCTCCTGAATGCACCCATCACTGTCCTGGAAAGTGCGTCTGTCCAGCAGGTGTGCGTGGTGATGGCGAGCCGAAATGTGGATGCGGTGCTATTAGTGGACAAGAACGGACAGCTGGTTGGAATCTTGACAATAGGCGACATTTCAAGGCGTATGGTAGCGCAAGGGATAGAGATTGACCGGACTCGGTGCTCTCAGGTTGGCACGGTTGAGAAGGCTGACTAAACCATTGACGATGACGTTAGATCATGACTCCGAACCCCTTCACCGTTACAACAACAACTCCGGTGCCAACAGCTCTGCACAAGATGGTGGAATGTCGTTGCCGCCACCTCCCTGTCCTAGTGGCTCACTCTGCCGTGGAGCCAGACATCTTCTCCGACAGCGGCGTGGAGGTGGCCGGGCTGCTCGACATCACCCAATGCGTCTTTGCTCGTCTCAACAGCCTGGATGCCAAGGCACTGAGCCGCATGGTTATCACTGTGGGGGGGGTGTTGCGCGATCCGCACAATCCCCGCACTCCAATCACTGGACCAAGCGCAACAATTGCGGAGGCATGCGCAATCATGCGCGACGCGCAGCATACAAGTGTGCTCGTGGTGGATGAAAGCGGAGATTCCTTGATTGGAATTCTCACAAACAAGGACATCTTGATTCGCGTGCTTGCCAAGGGACTGGATCCGAATGAGGAAACAGTGTTGGGGGTCATGACGCCCTTGCCCGAGTTTGTGATACCTTCAACCAGTGTATTAGAAGCGCTCCTGATGATGCGAGGTTCGTTGGTTCTTATCGGGCACGTTCAGGTTACACAATACGGGATCAGCCAGAAACTGATCGAAACTCTGTGTCCTGTGTTCACAGAGGGCGGTTATCTTCATCTCCCTGTTTTGGAAAACGGCAAGCCAGTCGGTCTCGTCGATGTTCTCACGCTCGCAATGTCGATTCTCGATCACATTCTCAAGCTCGATCAATCAGAAATTCAAGACACTATCGAAAGCATTACCAGTGAAGGCCCTCTCTGGAACCGTTTTTGGAACAGCAGTGATCTTCGCAGCGAAACTCTCCCCGATGCTTCTCCACCCGCCCCCGCCGGCCTGGCGGAGCAGGCAGACGAAAACACGGACACCCTCGATGACGATGACACTGGTAGCATCACGAGCGCCGGTGCGTTCTACCGCCGTCAACGAGCACACCAGCTGGAGCTAGAAACGACGGGTCGCGAGACACCTCCCCGCACAGGGGACCAATTTGTCTTCAAGGTGCACGACCTGGAGCAAGACGCCATCCACCGCTTCCCTGCGCCCTGCGCGTCGCTGGAGGACTTCCTGAACGCATTGTCGGGAAAGCTCGGGCGGCCGATATCGCGGGCTTGGATTGCGGGCGTTGGCAATGTGATGGGGCAAGAAGATCTGGAGGCGGCTGTGTCCGGGGCGCGAGCGCGCGGGGATGTCCGTATTTTGGTCAAGGTTGGGGGGAAAGATGCAGGAAAACGGAATAGGCAGAGTGTTGATACGGCCGGAAGTACGGGATTGGGCTGGATGAGGTTGAATGTGGGCGGTGTGCGGTTTGAAACAGCAGGGCCGACGCTTGTTTCGGTAAGGAGGGAGTGCATATGTTCATCCATTTCCTAACATATTTCCGGCATAGGGCTCCAAATATTTTGCCACTGTGCTGCAAGGCAAAAGCTCGGCGGATGAAGTGAAAGTAGACCGCGATGGCGAGCTTTTCCGGCACGTTCTCGCCTATCTCCGCGATGGAATTTTGAGTGCTAGTGCTGCTGGCAACACGGGTCTTCTACGCGACCTTGCTAGAGAAGCAGAGTTTTACGGTATACCCGGGCTAATATCGCGCGTGCAGGAGCGGATTAGGGAATCGGAGGAAGTTGTGGTCGTGAATGGTCGAGAAGACATGTTGGCACGGTTAGGACAGGGATGGAAAGTTTGCTTGGTAGAAGAAAGGAATTGGATCATGCGGCGATAGTATCTGTTTTGGTTAAGTTGAAGCGTTATTTTGCTTTCCCTTTTTCCTTTTCCCTTTTAGAAGCAGCCCTTACTATTTATCTTCCCTCTTTGCGATGGAAAGTGAAGACAGCCTTGCATTGATGTTTTTCCCTCCTCCGTCTGGCGTTCGTCCTAGTGCCCACCATCCGAAAAGATGACGTATCTGTTTGGTGCAAGATTTTCTATCTGCTGGTGCCACGAGTTCACATCTTATCGACTGTCGTCCACGTATAAAAAGGACCAACCAACCCTCCTCATTGCCAGATCCCCACCCAGACTTTCTTTCCCCTAATGACCGCCCAGAGAGTGGACGCTGTCCAGCAGAACGTGGAGCGACCCAAGCGCGACATCGAATGGCCCACCGTTGGCGAGCGTCACGCCTACCCCAGTGAGATCTTCAACGAGGACGTGTTTGACCGCAAGAAGATGTCCACGGCACTGCCCAAGCCCATCTTCCAGGCATTCTCCAAGCAGGCGCAGGTAAAGCTTCCCCTTTATTCCTGGCGATCAAATGCTGGCGGAGCTTATCGCCATCGCGTGTTTTGTCTCCCACCAAAGGAGATATCTGACCCTTCCTGTTCAGGGCCACCGCCAACTCGACCGCGCGACTGCTGATGCCGTTGCTCACGCCGTCAAAGTCTGGGCGATGGACAAGTACGTGTTTTCCCCTTTCCTTCAACGTTACCCAAACCGCCGAACTTATCTCCATCTTGCCCCCTTCACCAACAGGGGTGCCACCCACTTCACCCACTGGTTCCAGCCTCAAACTGGCACTACCGCTGAGAAGCACGACTCTTTTCTTACCCTGAAGTCCCAGATCGTCAATGGTCAAGAAGAGGTGAGATCATATCTGAGTGGCACGTGGGGCGGCCCGGATCTCTAAAATCTTTCATATTGGACATAGACCTACGCCATCGATGCATTCTCTGGAGGTCAGCTTCTTCAGGCTGAGCCCGATGCGTCCTCCTTCCCCAATGGAGGTATTCGCAGCACCTTCGAGGCTCGTGGTTACACCATTTGGGACACACTTTCTCCCATGTTCATCCGCCGCGGCCCCCATGGCACTGCTACTCTCTACATCCCATCTGTGTTCATTTCGTACAACGGCGAGGCCCTCGACGAGAAAACTGTCCTCCTCCGCTCCAACGAGATCATCTCGAAGGCCGCCGTGAGCCTCCTCCGGGTCCTCGGTGACAACGACACCCAAAACGTGTCCACCACCCTTGGTTGCGAACAGGAGTTCTTCCTCATCGACCGCGCTGTCTACAACCTGCGCCCTGACCTCAAGATCACCGGCCGTACCTTGATTGGTGTTCCTCCCCCGAAGCACCAGCAGCTCGAGGACCACTACTTTGGCCAGATTCCATCGCGTGTCTTGGCTTGCATTGCCGAGGCTGAATACGAGCTTGCCCGCATCGGTGTCCCCGTCAAGACCAGACACAACGAAGTTGCGCCCAACCAATTTGAGGTTGCTCCCATTTTTGAGGAGGCATCTGTTGCAGTGGACCACAACTTGGCCACTATGGAAGTCTTGCATCAGGTTGCCCACCGTCACAAACTCAAAGTTCTCTTCCACGAGAAGCCTTTCAAGGGCGTAAATGGAAGCGGAAAGCATGCTAACTGGTCCATTTCGACTGACGGAGGCGACAACCTCTTGGACCCCACCTCCAGCCCTCAGACGAACCACCGCTTCCTTTTGGTCTTGGTTTCTATCCTCGACGCTCTGTACAAGCACGGTGACCTTCTCCGCGCCTCCATTGCGTCCGCTTCCAACGAGCACCGCTTAGGAGCGAACGAAGCTCCACCTGCCATTGTTTCTGCTTTTTTGGGAGACCACTTGTCAGAGGTTCTTAATGCTATTGAGGAGAAGCGCCCAGTTGCCGACTTTTCCCAGCCCCACCTTAAAGGCGTCTCGGTCGGAGGAACTACTCTTGATCTCAAGATATCCTCCATGCCCCCCATTTCTCGCGACTTGGTCCGTGGCTGGTTCTTTTAGGCATTTGATCTTTGAATGCTGACCTTTGCTTCTCAGACTGACCGTAACCGCACGTCGCCCTTCGCCTTCACTGGAAACAAGTTTGAGTTCCGTGCCGTCGGTTCCAAGCAATCCCCCTCCTTCCCCGTGGTTGCCCTTAACGCGGCCGTGGCCAACTCATTGAAGCTGGTCACCGCTGACCTGATTGCCGCTCAGGGTGACAAGGACGCTCCTTCCGAGGAGGACATTCTCAGCGTCGTTCGCAAGTACACCATCTCCTCCAAGAACGTACGCTTCGAGGGCAATGGATACTCTGACGAGTGGGTGCAGGAGGCTGAGAAGCGCGGTCTGCCCAACCTCAAGGCGTGCACGGCCGCCTTCAAGCGCCTTCTCGAGCCCCACAACAGCGAACTCCTCACCTCCACAGGCGTGCTTTCGGCCGCCGAGCTGCACTCACGCTACCACATTATGGTCGAGAAGTACGCCAAGGACCTGCTCATTGAGGCGAACACGCTCAGCACCATGGTCAGCACGGGTGTGCTCCCTGCCGCGTTCAGCTACCGCAAGGAGCTCGCGGACTCTATCAACAGCCAGGCCAGCGCGGGCGTGGACGCCACCCCGGAGAAGAAGCTCCTCCAATTGCTCACCAAGGAGTGCATCGCTCTGACGGACGCGGTCGAGAAGCTTGAGGGATTCATTGCCAAGGTCGATGAGCTTCACGACGAGGCCCAAGGCGAGGCTGCGGGCTCACTCCTGACGGCTGCTATGGAGGAGGTGCGCTCGCACGCGGATGCTCTCGAGAAGCAGACTGCCGACAAGTACTGGACTTTCCCCAAGTACACTGAACTTCTCTTCTGAGAAGACTACCTTGTTTTGCACGACCGCTTATCCTCATCGTTAAACGTTTCTCCTGTTTGTATAATCATTTTGAGATGAGTAAAGGCCCATCATTTGACATTGCTGACATGGCAATAAGAAGCACAACACGATTCAAAGATCATTTAATGAACTGCCTGGCGATTGAAGTGGTTATGAGGAAGGTGGAGGAGGAGAAGGTTTGACTGGTTGGGAGTGGAAGGACGAAGGACCACGCCAGCGAGGAGGGACTCTGGTTTGAAGGGGTTTTAAGAATCTAGATAAATTACTTTGAATGTTGCGGCATACTTGTTTCATGGCTTTTGACACTGCCGAATTTTTTCTGTCAGTTCGCGTGACAAACGTAGCTGTGCAACTGCTGCATAGCTGCGTCTTGTTTTTGTTTCATCTTCTCCAATAGAAGTGTGACGATGGTCGCTCAAGAGATGGCTCAAGAGATTCAATCTTGGCACGGTTTGCTATTTTTTCTTACAAAATTTAAAAAAAGTCAATGTCCATCTGCGGAAACCAAAATGCGATTATTTTTTCTTTTAGGTTGCGGAGCTGCAGCGGAATGGGAGACTCGTGAGATTTGAGAAAAATGGAGTGACGGCGGAATGCGCACCATGGTTATTTTCGCGCAGGTAAAACTTGCGCAGCATCATGATGGCCTCCTCCTTGAAGATGCCACTTTCAACCTCGTATGCGGGCTCAAGCGCGTTTTGCAATGAGCAGAAAGAGGGACTTTGATTTGGGTGGGGGTCAGGGGTCCTGGATGGCAGGGGATGACAAGAACAAAGCCTACTCGTTGTGAATGTTGAGAACAGAGCCACAGCCTGTCTTTGTTGTCAAGTGGGGGAATGGAGGAGAGAAGGCGGATGAGACGAACCACCAAAGCGCTCGTTTCCAGCGCCGAAGTATACTTTTCTGAAGCGCATGTGCCTCAGGGCGGATGCGCACATGACGCAGGGCTCGATGGTGACGTAGAGGTCTGCACGCGATAAGACATCGGAAGGGGCGGCGGGGAGTGGGATTCGGGCGCCAGCGGCGATTGCTGGCAGGTTGGCCATGATGTGGTCGATGGCCTCGAACTCTGCGTGCCGGGTGGCCTGCGTGTTTGGTTGGTTGGTTGGTTGGCAGGTGGGATGATGGTCGTTGACCACCCAGGCAACCCACGTTGAGTGTCTCGTTGGTGCGATTGCGGCCCGCGCCGACAATGCGGTCGTCGAGAACGACGACGCAGCCGACGGGAACCTCGCCAACGTCCAGCGCCTCCTGCGCGAGACCCAGTGCAGCAGTCATCCACTTCTCGTGATCCGCCATTGTTCGCCTTCTTCTTAAAACCCTCTTACCCTCTCCTTTATTAACTCGCTGGTTTACATTTTCATTGTAATCGGTCACCAGAGCCATGGAAGCCAGACAAGGTCGTTGCCACTGCGATTACAGGCAGCACGCCGACCATAGCGACCACCGGATCCCTGTAGCCTGAATGAAAACAATCGGGTGAATTGTGTGGTTACGCATCGCTTCACTGCGTTGATCGCAAAGTGCAGTGAGCCGCAAGAAGGTGTGCCATTGCTTTCCTGCCTTGTCCGAAAAATGAAAGCAACCCTCGCCAAGCGCAAGAAGGTAGCAACCCGCGACACGGCAACGCCATCTTGGCCAACACTCACGCAGTTATACATTCAAATAAACAGGAGGCTGCGGCCAAGGGTTGCGCTGACATCCGCACGCTATGGAAGCCGTGCGATTCGAGCAAGGCCCGCTCCAACGCATCCTCATCTGCATCCACTGCGAATCCGAATCCGAATCCCCATGCGAAGCCTCATACAGGAGGGAAGTCTACCGAGGCTGCGCTCGGACGTGCGGATGCCGGGCAGCGACAAAGCGTTGGCGTTGGCGTGGGTGCCAGTACGTCCAGAAGTCTCACAGCAGCGCCACAAAACCAGCAGTCACAGCCATCACAGCATAACCAGAAATCTAAAGCAGTAAACGCTCGTACGCAATCTTCTGAGAAAAAGTCTCCCTCAAGACCTCTCGCTGTCGCAGCCTCATCGACGGCCAACAGTGCAACCATCGGCGCAAGGCCGCCCCCGCCCCCCTCCCCAACCACCCTCGACGCAATTGACGCGCTCCCATCTTCGCAAGTCAGTCCCAAACATAATTCGTTCCCCTCTCTGAAGAATGATGAATGTTGCATTGTCTGGAAGGCCTCCCCTCCACTAGAAAAGCTCAAGAGCTGGACCAAATCATTAAACCAAAGTGCGCTCATGAAAAACTTTTTAGTGTGCATGCAATGGGATGGACAGTCGATGCTAAAGATTGCCTTTCCTCCAGGGCCAACGGATCCTCAGCACGACATCAATCGACTTTCTAGCTTACTCGGAGCGAATGAGTCAAAGTCCGCACCGGTAGCCATCACATCTAACGTAAGCAATACTTTCAACCTAGTGCTCGCGCAGCCCGCTCACCAACTTGCAGGACAAAATCTCTGAACTCTGGAAAAAGCCTCTCCAAACTGCTCCCTCAAACCTATTCTCAACTACGGCCACCAGCAGCGTCACAAATACTCACCCCTCTTCCCCACTCCTCTTCGCCAGCTCCACCCCGGCCCCAAAACCTAACCACGCCGGCACACTCAAACGACCCCAAAGCAACCTCCAACCTGATGCGAGCCCTTTTGCACAGCGCCGCATCAAGCGACACCACTGGAGCGCCGCCACACCAACCTCTGCGACCATCGCCGTCAGCGGCTCCGGGGCCAAGCCCACCGCGACCAGCCTCGCGGACCTCCTGGGCAGCTTCGAGAAATTTGAACGCGTGCTGCAAGGTGGCGCAGCCTCGGCGCGGCGGGGCCGCACGACACCGCAGCGCCAGCGCGATGGCGAGGCATGGGCGGGCGCATTCAGCTGTGATACAGCGGACGCGCTTACGCTCGAGGGCGCGGCAGCGGTGACGCCATGTTCGGCGGCGGCGCGGTCACGTTTTGGACGAAGTCTGAGCGTGTTGGAGGGGGCGGGGATTGGGGATGCGCGGACGCCTCTGCGGCGCTATGCGAGTTTGCATGGGGTTACGCTCTTGAAGGATCTCGCAGATGAGGAGACGATGATGCCCGGTGTGCTTGGTGGTATGGCGAATGTGGGAAAGCTGGCAGGTCAGAAGAACAACGAGAGAGATCCGTTTGAGGAGTTTGATGATGGGTTTGATGAAATTGCGTGCAGTATGGCGTTTGATGCGGTTATGCAGAAGGTGGAGGCGGAGGAGAACGTGGAAGTAGCTGGGACTGAAGGTACCGCGCTTCCGAGGATGGAATCTGGTTTGAAGAGGTTGAAGAGTCCGGACTATGACTTCGACGATTTCGGGATGGATGATATTGCTTGTTCTATGGCTTTTGATGCTGCAATGAACTTGGCACCGGGCAATGGTGACACAAGTGCAGCCCATGTGACCCCTGCCCCGCTGCTGGTTGAAAAGCGTGTGGTAAGCGAACACTGCTCACGAGTCCATGTAATTTACCTCCACTGGCAAACGGTTAGAAATATCATCGACTCTTGGTGCTCGAGATTCGGTTCGAGGAATCCCATGATGGAGGACATCAAACACGAGACAAGGTATGTTCTGTTCTTGTGTTTCTCTTGCTGAGTGTTCTTATGAATCAACTCTCGCAGGTCCTTCGACTTTTCAATGAAGTTACCAACATGGAGTACTGTGCTCGTTTGCGGGAAGACTGGTATCAAACTGATGTTGCAGTAGGTTAGTTCTCGTGCTTGATATCTTTTCAGCCCCTCAATCCTCGTCCTGCAGGGAACTACGTTCACATCATCTCCAACGCCAAAGGTCCCCTTTATATAATCGACAATCGTGAAGGGATGATTGTTGTAAATCCCGACACACTTGTGAGCGCCACACACGTTGCCGACAGTTTCCAATGCGCGCGCAGAAGTGTCTTTCAGGATCTCTGCCGCGTGACCAATGAAAACAGTCCCGCGCTCGTGTATGGTAAGATCCTGCACGAGGTGTTTCAGGCATGTGTGCTTCGCGGAAATTTTGGAACGGGTGTGATTGAGGAGGCTGTGAATCAGCAGATTTCCCGGTCGTTGGAGGATTTGTGGAGTATTGGGGAGACGGAGGCGAGTGCTGCCACGCATTTGATGGACATGGTACCCAATTTGCAGGATTGGGAGCGCAGGTATAATGGGAAGTACGTGAGTGCCGTTACCCGTATTATCGCTTTTGTGCTTGCTGACTAAATATGGTAGCCGGCTGGAGCCATCAATGTATTTCACAGCAATCAAAGAGACAAAACCCTTGCTTGCGTGTCGAAGGTGTTGGATATTGAAGAGCACATTTGGTCACCCACCTGGGGTATCAAGGGAAACATTGATGCATCCCTCGAAGTCAAGACTCAGACTAATCGAGGCCGAATTTCTACGCATATTATGCCCTTTGAATTGAAGACGGGAAAGTCTACGACTGCAGTATCACACAGGGCTCAGGCGTCCTTGTACACCTTGATGATGCAAGACCGTTATGGTACTTCATTCAATGATATCATCATTAGGACCGACTGATACGATTATTTAGACGTGGACGTTACCGGCTCCCTGCTCTATTACATGAAAACGGGAGAAATGATCAAAATACCACACCGTCGCGATGACATTCGTGGACTTCTCATTAGTCGGAATAAGCTTGCCTCTGCCATCACGTCGCGTCAGCTACCGGAAATGCTCCAAAACAGCCACGCATGCACGAAATGCTACTCGCTCAACACGTGTCTCGTGTACCACAAAGCTGTTGAAGGCGGAGACGCTGAAACTTCCAAGCTTGGGTCTCTCTTTGATGCCAACACGGGGCATTTGAATGCAGGCCATTTGGCGTTCTTCAAAAAATGGGAACGCTTGTTAACTAAGGAGGAAGGAGACATTCAAACTTTGCGAAAGGAAGTTTGGACAATGACGTCCAACGAGCGTGAAAAAAATGGGAGGTGAGTGTGCGCCTTTTTTGGGGGTGGGGCCACTAACGGCTTTGAGGACAGTTGCTTGAGTGAAATGAAGGTAGTAACGGACGAAGGCTATAGTCAAGATGTTTCCAAAGTGACCCGCTTCGCGTATACAATGAAGAAAGCGTTTTGTCCTCCCACATTGCCGGCTGGAAAGCAAGCTGGCACCTCAACATCTCTGGTTGACTCAAACAAATCCTTTTTGAGCCTCCAGCTATCCGTCGGGGACCCTATTGTTATTTCTTCAGAACAGGGTCATTATGCACTTGCCATTGGGTTCTTGACTCATATGGAGCCTGACTCTATCACGGTTTCTGTCGATCGGCGATTGAAGGGCATTCCAAAACGATTGCCCTCATTTGAGGCAACGGACAATCAGGTGTATAATGGCATTCGAATGGATGCAGACGGAATTGTTTCTGTGCAGGACGTCTCACAATTGGACCTGACTCAAGCCCTTTATCGCGTGGACAAGGACGAGTTTTCGGCTGGTATGTCGCTTGTGCGCGGCAATCTGATCAATCTATTCGTCCCCGATGGTGACGAAAAAAGGCGGCGGCTCATTGTAGATTTACATGCGCCGCAGTTTCGTACCTTATCAAAGGAGGATGGGCTGAATCTTGCATCTGACATGAACCTGAACGTGGATCAGCATCGAGCCGTTCAAAAAGTGTTGACTGCGCAGGATTATGCCCTGATTCTGGGAATGCCTGGCAGTTGAGTTTGGCCTTGCGTGCTGATGGAGTTTTGGACCTAACTGTGATTTCAGCGGGCAAGACTACCACGATATCCCAGATCATCAAGTCTTTGGTCCAACATGGAAAGTCGGTGCTGCTTTCAGCGTACACGCATTCTGCTTTAGATAATGTGTTGCTCAAGTTGAAGAGCGAAGGCGTTGATTTTGTTCGACTTGGTGGTGCTCAGCGCGTTCACCCTGAAATTCGAGACTGCACACCACAAAAGTTCACATCGGTGAACGGAGTCAAAGAATATTATGATAGAAAGCATGTTGTTGCCACAACCTGCTTGGGCATAAAGCAGTATGTCACCCTAATTTAACCACTGTTGTCCTCTGAACCCAACATGCCAGTTCAATTTTTATGAAACGGAAATTTGATTATTGTATTGTGGACGAGGCGTCTCAGCTGACACTTCGTAAGTTCGATAATATGACCCTGGTTTTTTAGCTCATTATACTATTTTCAGCTGTTTGTCTTGGCCCACTTCGCTTTGCCAATACGTTTGTCCTTGTCGGTGATCATTACCAGCTTCCACCATTAGTGAGAGTCGGCTCACGTTCATTATTTGCTACATTCCAACAGTCTCCCGCTCTTGCAGGTTAAGAACGCGGAAGCACGAGACGATGGCTTGGCGGTGTCCCTCTTCAGAAGACTTTCCGAAGCCCATCCAGAGGCAGTTGTAACTTTGGAGCATCAATACCGCATGAACGCTGACATTATGCTTCTTTCCAATACCCTTGTGTATCGGCACCGTCTGAAATGTGGATCGTATGATATTGCAAACAGCAGTCTCAATATTCCAAATTTAAAGGCGGGACTCAACTCGATGCACTTGCCGTCCCCACAAGGAAATCCACAGGCGAATCAATGTTCACGATCTGACTGTTGGATTGAGCAACTTCTGCACCATTCTAAACGTGTCGCCTTCGTTGACACGGACATGGTGCCAGCTCCAGAAACACAGGGACAGCAAGCGCAAAACCCTGTCGAAGCTCAGCTTGTAAGCCAGCTTACCCGTGCCTTGATTGCAAGTGGCGTTGACGCGCGGGAAATTGGTGTTATCAGTCCTTACCGTGCACAACTCAAGGTCATTTCAAGGGAACTGGAAGGGCGAGAGGATGTTGAGATATTAACGGTGGACAAGTACCAAGGTCGGGACAAGAAATGCGTGTTGGTATCGCTCGTTCGGTCCAATGAAAAACAGAATGTAAGTTGTGCGGCATTGCAGACAACACCCTCTTATAACCATACGAAACTAAGGTCGGCGATCTGTTAAGGGATTGGAGGCGTCTTAATGTTGCATTCACTCGCGCGAAACAGAAATTGGTAATTTTTGGGTCACAGTCAACACTTTCCGGAACACTTGCATTTTCTGAATTCATCAATATTGTTCAAGAACAAGATTGGATATATCAACTTCCGAAGGAAGCTCATCTGATGCACTCAACGCACAGGTCGGCGTCGGTAGGTGCAACGGAAACCCGGCGAGTTAAAGTCAACTCATCAACTCTCGGAATACAAAAGAGCCGGTTGGCTCAAGATTTTGTAAATTGCACATAAATTATTATTTTTTTTTGGAGTCTTGGATTTTCGTCAAAGAACTCCCTTCTGGATTTCCATCCTTGTCTGATCAAGATGGCAGCGGTGCCTTCGCAACTGGCCATGCAGCTGCCGTCTTCGGAAGTTCTTCCAACGGCTGTCTCAATTTTAAACCATTTGCAAGCTCAGATTGCTGAAAATCCGTCGCGCCTGTCATACGTGACTTCGACATCCAACCAGCTTATATTCGGCCACAACGCAGTTGGAGGAACCCCACAGAATTCAAAGCAACCGAAGGATACGTCAAATGATAATCGATTGGAAGTGACGGAGGAGAGCCATGAGAAAGCTGTTACTGGAAGCTCAGACCCCTACAAGTCTGTCACATTTCAACCATTTACTATGGGCGGTGGAAAAGGAGGAAGTGCAGGAAAATTAAAAGCTGCTTCGCGATCTGCTAGTGGTAATTTTGTCAACCATCCTCCACTTGTGAAAAGTGCTTCAGAGAATGAGGCAAAAGTCCAAGTGCATACTAAATTCGAAGCATCAGAAATACCTATAAAAAACAAGAAACTTCAGCAGGTGAGAATCACGCAATTGCAATCGAACAATAACACGTGTCACGATAGTTTCTGGCCATGAACGACTCCAAGCCACATGCCGCACTCTCGCTTCCGAACCTGGGCACCAGCGATGCTGCGTCCCCAAAAGTGATGCGATTCGCATCCTCCCGCCCAACAACAGCAAAGAGAACAAGAATACTTGCAGATATTCGCCTTACTGCTCAAGCATTTCTCGAAAGTGGCCTTCCCGTAGCGACTGCCGTCTCTGGTTCTTTAAAGACATCGATACCTCCAGAGACCAAGAATCCTGCTTCTGCATCTGACACGGCGTTAGTTGGATCAAGCTCACTGTTCGAATCGATAGACGCCTACGAGCCGTCGTATTCACCTGCTTTCCCAGCCTTTCCACCGCGTCGCCTCGCTCCAGCGACACCAGAAATGCCTTCTACGTCTCTTCCAATCAAACCGTACGTGCATATTCGACCTGCCAGCAGACAACGTCCCCAAGTAAAACACGATTACCTGCTTGGAAAACATAATGCACATTGTTCGGCATTGGGAAGCGGGACTATTCAAAGCCACTTGGCGCGGAGTATTCGCTCGAGAAACACTACGTTTGGGGCAAGCAATCGCGTTGAGTTTTTGGCTGCACTTGCAAAAGTTGGCGAATTCGGCGTTGACGATTTTGGTGTTCTGATGCATAAAAAGCGTTTGATGGGACGGGACACCTTGAAGCTTAAGCCCGAAGTGGACAAGGCGAACGCTGTGGGATTGACTCAGTGCGGAAGCGCTGCAACAGGGGAGGGACGAATTTTAGCGCCTTGTTGCACATTTGGCAAGTCTGAGGAAATTATTGCAGCTGATTTGAAACGGGGAACCAAAATGGTGGTAGCCCCGCTTCCAAATCCCACCACGACGCTCAAAAATTCACTACTTCCAACTACTACGTTAAGTGGAAGATCGATTCCAAAGCGATTTCAAGACATCATAACCTCCGAAGATGTTATGTATGACTCCCCCATTTTGATATTTACAAAACTGATGGTCCATTAGATCCACATCATCTGCCAAGGTGACAAAAAATGAAATTGTCTCCAACCAAGACGCTCCTCGTAGGGTATCAAGATACGCTGCCAATCTAAGTTTGAATCATGATTCCAACCACGTTATCAAACCGCAATTTTGCTCCAATGAAAATGTAACTTCCCCTTAGCTAATGCGTTTTATTCTTACTGGCAAACTATTATAGACTTGGCTGAGAGCTGAACCTTGGGTAGAAGACCATCAAAAGCGAAAGGCACATTACGCTGCAAAAATCAAAAACTTTGTGAAGGACAAAAACTCCGGAGATCGCGTCGCCGCCCTTCTGCGATGAGCAATAAATTGCAATGTTTTCCGCTTTTGGGTTCCTGGCGCATTGTGGCGTTGCGCATCTCCATACGATTGCTGACGAATCTTTTTCGGAACGATGACAGACACGGACCAGAAACAGACCACGCTGATTGCGGGCATTGGAGCGACTTCTCCTGCTCTTGAGGAGAATGCGCCATGGATCAGCTTTCCTTTTCAGTCGTGGTTGAATCCGTTGATGCAACTGGCTGCAAAACGTCCACTCGAGTTTCCGGACCTGTTCCGGTTGCTGCCAAAGTATGATTCCGAACCCACAGTGAACGTACGTACCACATGCCCTCATATGCTGGTCTAACAACGCATTTCCGTTCCCTCATCCATCGTCGCTTCCACTTCTGACCCTTGTTGACAGCGCTTGGCAATCAAGCTGGCCGAAGCACTCAACGAAGTTGGGACAAAGCAGCTTTCGCACTCCGATAGGGTCAAGCTTTTGCGCTACAGAATCTTTACAGCCTGTGTGAAACTGTACCCGTTGGAAATGACGTTGGGCTTCGTCTTTCACATGTTCTCAGCCATCACGAATGCTACTGCCCCAGTTGTCATGAATGCATTCCTGCTTTACCTTTCCAATCGGGATACTTATTCGTTGTCTTGGGGTTACTTCCTTGCCTTCATGTTTCTCGTGAACCAACTCTTCAACGCAATTGGCTGGAATTCCTCACAATACTACATGCGTGGTATTGCCATGTCTGTTCGTGGGGCCATGTCTGGTTTGATCTATCAGAAATCGTTGTCGATGAGCACGGCGTCGCGTCTTAAGTTTTCCAATGGCCGAGTCTTCAACTTGATTGCTTCTGACTGCCAGAACTTGGAGGTGCGATTTCCTGTATCGCATGGTGCATATTGACGAGTCCATTTGTTATAGAATTTCTTCCGAGACGTTCACGCATTGACTTGCTTGCCCCTGCAAGCATTGGGACTGGCCATTCTCGCGGTCGTTTATATGGGATTATCGGGCGTTATTGGTAGGCTATTTTTCTGCTCACTTTACAGAAATAACTCGCTTCATTACAGGAATGATATTCTTGGTTGTTGCAATCTCGTTCAACTCACTCATGATGGGCAAAATCGTAAAGCTAGAAAGGAATGCTCTTAAAGCAACGGATGATCGCGTTAAGACGACATCCGAAGTATTGAACGCCATCAAAATCGTCAAGCTGTTCGCATGGGAGAAATCGTTTGTTTCCCGTATCAAGGGCGAGCGTGAAATTGAGCTCGGATTTCAAAAGATGATTCGTCTCGTGAACGTTGTCTTTTCTATGCTCATCAATATCTTGCCAACTTTCACAAACCTGCTGATTTTCGGCCTGTTCTTCGTGTTTGGAAATTCGTTCACGCCAGCCACTGTTTTCACCGCGCTGACGATTGTCAACTTAATTCGCTTGCCCGTGATGTTTATTCCCTTCTGTTATCAGCTCGCGTATACTGGATGGGTGTCCTATGAGCGAATCGCCGAATTCTTGTTGGTTCCGGATCGAGACAACCAGCCCACCTCTCACGATGCGTCTGAATCAAGCGGTTTTGCAATCTCAATCAAAAACGGAAAGTTTGTTTGGCCTCTGGTTGGCAGCTCTGATGATGACGCGGAGGAATCCACACTGGTCGACGGTGTTGAAGTACCAAAGCAATCGCCAAACAACGGAACAAACCAACTCCAGCACGTGGACTTAGATATTCAAAAAGGCTCACTGACTGTGGTTGTTGGCAAGGTGGGCGCGGGCAAGAGCAGTTTATTCTATGCTATTTTGGGAGATATGGAACGCACTGGTGGTAGTGTGGACATTTATGGCCGTATCGCATACGCTTCCCAGTCCGCCTGGCTTCAATCTGCCAGCATTCGTGAAAACATCTTGTTTGGCGCCCCATTCGATGAAAGCAAGTACCGCGAGGTCATCAAGGCTTGTGCCTTGGAACGTGACCTGACGCTCTTTTCTGACGGTGACATGTCTCAAATTGGAGAAAAAGGTGTCACGCTGAGTGGAGGGCAGGCTGCACGTGTGGGTTTGGCACGTGCCGTTTACGCGGATCGCGATATTTTGCTCTTGGACGATCCACTTGCTGCCGTTGATGCGCATGTTGGAAAGCATCTCCTGGAAGAGTGTATTCTGAAACACTGCAAGGGGAAAACTGTGATCCTGGTTACACACCAGTTACATGTCACGCCTCACGCAGATAACATTGTCTTGATTCAAGATGGCCTCATTGCTGAGCAAGGAACCTATGATTCTTTGATGGCGAAGCAAAGTTTGTTTGCTGTCATGATGCAAGATCATGCTGGCGCTGCGTCTGAAGGTGAGGCGGAAAAGTCGGAATCCAAGAAAGTGGCCAAAGTCGTGGTTGACGAGGAATTGAAAGCCAAGCCTGTGCCAGTAGATGAGAAAGGGGTGCAACCACAGGCGGCAGCGAAGCAGCTAATGACCGTTGAAGAGAGAGCCATGGGTCGAGTAAATGCGAAATACTACTTCATTTACCTCAACCGAGCGGGAGGAATATTTATTTGCTCCATGATTCTCCTGTGTGCTTTCGTGTGGCAAACAAGCAAAATTGTGACGGACTTGTGGTGCGTTCATGTTTTGTCTTAAATTGGAAACTCTAACATTTGCTGTGCAGGTTGACGTTCTGGTTATCGTTCCAAATTTCAAATTTCTCAAACCAAGACTACATCTATACGTACCTTGGATTGGCCGTTGCACAAGCAGCCCTTCTTTTGGTCATGTCTTACGCCGTTGCTGTATCAACTATTCGTGCAGGTCGCCAACTGCATAATGAATGCCTTGACTCTGTGTTGCTGGCACCAATGTCCTTCTTTGAGACCAATCCCATTGGTCGCATTATTTCGCGCTTCTCTAAAGACTTTGCCGAGAGTGAGGAAGTTTGTTTTCTTGGTCATGCGAATTCATCTAATTCCCTGCTTAGCCGACAGGCAGCTTCCAATTCTTATTCAGCAAGTGCTGGAAATGCTTCTCTCCCTCCTTGGAATTGTAGTCCTCATTGCGTATGCTGTACCTTTTTGTTTGATTTTCGTGGTTGTTCTGGTACCTCTTTACATTCATTTCCTGAAGTTCTTCCGCGCGTAAGTGACTTATATGATTCAAGATTTGCAATGTCTTGTCACTGAATCTTTTGATACCCTATTAGATCTGTCCGTGAGTTAAAGCGTTTGGAGAACCTCGGACGATCACCACTCTATGCACATATTGCCGAAACTCTTTCTGGGCTGTCCACGATTCGCTCCTACCAGTCTGTTAACGCATTCGTCAATCTTCAAAACCTACTTCTTGACGCAGGAAACCAACCCATTTATGTGAAGTCCGTTGCAGAGTGCTGGATGTCCAACAGAGCCGAAGGCTTTGTTGCCCTTCTCATTTTCGTGGTTGCCATTCTTGGTCTGGTCACCAACGCCAACCCATCTCTCCTTGGACTCGCCTTATCGTACGCACTCAGTTTGATGACCCTCATCAACATGGTCCTCCCCCGCCTGGCTGACTTGGAAGCAAGAATGTAAGCTTCTCTTTGGGTGCCTGTTTGTTGTTCACTTGGCTGGGGGCTAAATCGTTCCAATCTTCATCAGGAACTCGATTGAACGCATCTGTCATTACATCACCGAGCTCCCGTCCGAACGAACTGCCTCTGTCGCTCAAGTTCCTGCGTCGTGGCCCGCAACGGGAACCATGCAGTTTAAGAACCTGAGCATGAAGTACCGTGACGACCTGGACCCCGTCCTTCATGGAATTACATTTGATATCCAATCTGGACAGAAGGTGGGCGTGGTCGGGCGCACGGGAGCGGGCAAGTCGTCTGTCATCACAGCTGCTTTCCGGATTGTGGAGGCGAGTGAGGGAGAAATTTTGCTGGATGGAGTAGATATCAGTCACGTTGGTCTTGATACCCTGAGAGGCAGACTGTCGATTATTCCGCAGGCGCCTATTCTCTTTGGTGAGGCTTCTATTGTGGACTCATTTATCTTTTGACGCTGCTATTGACAATACTTGTCAGATGGTACCATTCGTTTCAACTTGGACCCCATGAATGACTACAGCGACGAAGACTTGTGGCATGTCCTCGAACGTTGTGCACTTAAGGACTACGTATCCTCCCAAGACCAAAGACTCGACGCGCCAGTCACCGAGGGTGGAGAAAACTTGTCTGTTGGACAACGACAGCTTCTCTGTCTTGGACGTGCCATGCTGCGGCAAAGCAAGGTCCTCTTTATTGATGAAGCCACGGCCAGTGTGGACATTGAGACGGACACGTACATCCAGAAGGTCATTCGTGAAGATTTTGCTGATGCGACTGTGATTTGTATTGCTCACAGACTGGGAACTCTGATTGATTATGACCGCATTCTTGTTCTTGATGCAGGTCGCGTGAAGGAGGTGAGCATGTTTTTCCTGTGTTCCTCACACCCGTCGCATTAACTCCTTTTTGTCTTGGTTCATTCCTTAGTTTGATACTCCTCACAATCTGTTGGGTATTCCGGACTCAGCTTTCTCGTCGTTGGTTGACGAGACGGGTGCCGCCAATGCGAAGATGCTCAGAGGCTTAGCGGAAGCTGCAGCCAAGAAGACCAAGTAGAATGTTTCTCCCTCCTTTTCTTCGTCATAAAGCTTGAGAAAAAGAAAAATGTTCTCAACCGCTGTAACCCCTGTCATTCGGACAGCGCGGGGCATGCGCAGCCTCATGCGCAGCTTCTACACATGGAACGTGCCGACAGATACGCCGCGAGTAACGCTGGACGACGGCAGCGTTCTGATCTCGCGAGCGAAGGCTGCGGTGCCGGTGGCGAGTTCGTTGCCGAATGCTGCCGCGTTGCCGCCGCGCGTGCGCTCGTTCCCGGCGCGGAGCAAGATGACGGCGGAGCAGGAGGAGGAATGTATCCGGCTGCGCACGGAGCAGCCGGACGTGTGGACAGTCAGTGTGAGTCTGCCCCCCACGAAAGTAAGAGAAAGCAAACCTCATCGCCAACCCACACGTGGTGCAGGCTCTTTGCAAACGCTACAACACCTACCCAGGAAAGGTCCTCGAGCTTACAGCAGAGGCAATGAAGAATTCACCACGGAAGCAAATGCTCGCCAACCAGGAGAAGAAACGCTTTGACTCGCTGCCAATCAGCAAGAAAGTCACAATCATTGACCGCTACCGTCGAAAAGCACTCTGGTAGAATGGCAGGGAACCGAGGAGGGTTGAATTGTGGTTTTCAGACGTTCCCGCAAGAATTAGCGTGTAGCTAGTTCCATCAAATAAACCATACAGAACACGTTATATATTTTTTCCGACTGCTTCCTGGAAATTTCTCTCCTGCTCTTTCCTGAAGGAGTTCGTAAAAGATCAATTTAATTGGGCGAAGGACATGGACTTGACATGCGGAAGGATCATTGGAACAAAAGAATTCAATGATAATCAAGTTGCTCTACTTTTCTTGTGGATATCCGGAAATTCGCAGCTGATTCCCAGATACAGCAAGAAGAAAAGGACACGTTCGACTTGCTGTCAAGATTGTCACGTTTACTGTTCACAATCAATTAAACTCTAGACATGTCTGGACTCACTAGCAATGCCACCCAACAAAAAGTACATGATGGGCGTTATAATGCCTGAGCATAGACACAAGAGATATCTCCAATCACGAAGGTAGGAAGAAGTCAAGAATTTCGTTCATTTTGTCGTTTATTATTGAAAACTTGTTTCAAGTTGCTAAGCGGTGCCAAAAACGAACGAACGAAATTATCAATCAATACGAACCTCATTTCTTTCATTCATTACCTTTTGTTCATTCCCCGCATATCCATAAAAGGGAAGGTAGAACCGGCCAATCTCAAATAAAAACCTCAAATCTTGCATTTGCATCCCACGTCATCATGAAGTTCTCCGTTCTCATTGCGTCTGCCATTCTTGCATCAGCCGTCTCGGCCGCTGAAATGCAAGTCGATTCATCCAAGGAGTCGTCCAGCAAGTCCCTAGCTCCTTCATCCAGCCAAGCCGACCCAACTACTTCCAAGGTCACTCCGGGAGAAGCAGAGCCCACTACGAGCAAAGCTGCCGTGTCCACAAACAGCCTCTCCACTAGTACCTCTACCAAGGCCGAGGGAGCTTCCACTACCTCCATCCATACTTCCACAGTCACTACGGCCGCCGAGGCCACTGTCACTACTACCAAGGTGACTGAAGCTGCTGCGACCACAACCTCTGCGAAGAACAAGGAGGATATGACCAAGGGGGGCGAGAGTGCGATGACCAAGGAGGCCCCCAAAGAGGGCGCCAGAGAGGGCAACATGGAAGCCAACCACGGCGTCAGTGTGACACCCGTTGGTCCCGTCGCGACGGTCGACACTCACATCCAGATTGATGCTCAGTTCACTGTAAAGACCACCGAGGACCTGACCCTGCCAAACGGCCTCGTCATTCGCAAAACGGATATCACCACCATCTCAGAAAAGATCAACATTGACGTCAAGGTTGTCACCAACGCCATTTTGGATGTCTACAATGGTCTCACCATCGACGTGACCACCCTCGTCCAGACCATCTCCATCAAGTATTCTCTGTCCTCTGACCTGGTCTTCGCCCTTGCTGATAAATGCACGCCCCTTTTTAAGCCCAACACGGACATCCACAATCACTTTCAGTCCATCTCTACTCTGCGCACCAACCAGGCCGTCATCACCACCATCAACCAGAGCCAGCGCGTCGTCTTCAAGACCGACTCGGCCCTTTACTTCAACGGCCAGCAGATCCTAGACATTGCCACCATCACCACCTTCGCCACTCGCGTCAGCGTCACTGTCGAAGTCTTCGGTAGCGTGTTTACCGAGTTCTCGCGTTTCAAGCCAAGCGACGACTACCGTGCGCACTGCCGCTATGTGGCAGACAAGTACAAGATCCAGGTTGCGCAGGTGCTCCAGATCGCGAACGTGTGCGCGCCCGTGGTGCAAAAACAGGTCCCGGAGGTGGCCCCTATCGTGGCACAGATTGCCACGTACCAGGCGCCGCAGGTGGAGGAGCTTCCCATACCGATGCCGGACGCAGTCTATGCACCAGAGAAGCAGTCGGACACGGTTGTGGTTGCGGACGCAACAGTGCCTGTGAGTGACGCGGGTATTGCACCGGCAAGTCCGGCAGGAAGTACGCCAGCGAGCCCGGTGGCTGCGCCTGGCTACCTTTACAGCGGCAGTGGTTCCATGGTTGCTTCTACTGTTGTTGCTATCGTGGCTGCTTTCGTGTTTTAACCTCTATGTTTCTCTCTGTCACTTTCTTCATTGCATTGCTGGGTCATGAGCAAATATATATTATTATTTGCGCTTATGTGTGCATTTAGAGATTTGTAACTTCAAGGTGAGATTGCTGCTTAACCTGGTCAAATATATTGAGCATCTGTTTTCCCTCAAAATAATGCAAGCTATGATGTATGAAAGAAACCTCCCTCTCAACGATAGAACCCGATCACCAATCCAGTATCAACAAAAGAGTACAAAACAAAAAGATAGAATGGCAGAGCAGAAAGATGGGGGAATCAACAAACAAAAAGGTGTACAATCGAGAAACGTACCAAAAAGCATCATCACCATTCACTCTCTCACCCCAACAGCCAATATGATAACCACAGAACATCAACCAGAATCAACTCCCCTCACTCAAATTGGATAGCAGGTTCCCCAAACACCGCTTCGTCGTGACATCGTCCTTCAACACTCCGCCAAACGTGTTGTCCCGCAGCGGCTCAGGCAAACACTGCCGCAGCGCTTCCTTCGCGCGCGGGTTGTCGCTGAGCCGCAGGTAACAGCGCACAACGTGCTTGAGGAGGCGCACGCTGGGGCTCTCAACAAGCTGCGAGACCATGTTGGAGAGCACAGTGCCCACGGCGTAGAAGCGCTCGTAGGTTTGGCAGATGTAGGCGAGGCCCATTTCGTCAAGGAGAATCTTTTGGACAATGAAGATGGCCACCTTTTCTTTTTGCGGTTAGGCGCAATGAATGGCGGGACGTTTGGATTGGGCGAATGGACCGGGTTGTTTTGCGTACCGTTTTGCTTAGTTCGCTTCCGCTCTCCATGATACGGAGACATAGGGGAATGATTTCCGTGCTAAGAAGAAAGTTGATGACCTCGCTGTTGTCGTTCTGGCAATTTTAGAAAGAGGTGCTGCGGTGAGGAACAAGTACGAGTGGCGACATGTCATTCAAAACTCACCTTCACAAGAGCGCCAATCACTCCCAGCGACGTCAGCCGGAGGTATTCGAATGCGCGTGTTTTCGATGTTGTGTTGAGGAAGGGGTAGAGGAAAAGGGGAATGTCGGCTGACGTGGAGTTCGTTAGTTTTTCCTAGTATTTCGCGGCAGACTTAGATTCAGCTACCATTCAGGAAAAGGGCGCGAGTGTCTGGATGCGAGGCCACGCATTGTAGCAGGGCGAGAGCGTTGCAGACGCGGTTGGAAGCCTGATTGGTGAGGGTCGCAGGCGAGAGGTACGGGTACACGAGCACAATCTCCTGAAGCAGCGCGGTCATCACGCCTATATGATAGGTTACAGATGGGTACATGCCGGGTTAGATTGCTGGTTGGTCGTCGCATCAGAGCCCTCTCGAAACAGCCATCCAACCCTCCCCCAAAAACAAATCGAACAACCTTCCCTCGTCCATCCCCAAACCAATGGTGGAAGTACAACCTACATCCACACAAATTATGTTCCCACGCCAACACTCACCGAAAGAGTGCCACAAGATGGGCGCGAGATCTTCGTACGCCTCGCGCTTCTTACTCAGCTCAACCAGCGCTGCCTCCCGTCGGTCAGACGCGGCCGAGCTCAGGTCAAGAATCAGCGCATACACTCGATCCGCGCTGTCCTCGCTGTTGGCCAGAAGCACCGCGCCAGTGCCCGGTCCTCCCGTTTCCATCTGTTGGGAATTTGAAAATAATATTATGAAGAAAGGAGAGGAGGCAGCCAGCAACAACACACACACACACACACACATGTTCTTCATTCTTTGAAAACTAAGAGAACTCACTTCTCATCCTCGGCAATCAAAACTACCAAGAAAGGAAACAAACTCTGCAAAAAGAAGAAAAAAAAGTCAGATAGAAAAAAACTCCATACAGTCCAAGCCAATTTAAGCGTTGGTAGGCTTCAAGACGAGAGGAGTCGTGCCCTCTGGGAAGGGCACACCCAACTCCAAGAGCTTGGAAAAAGCAGCGCTGAAGTCCTTGAAGAAGAGGTCATTGTCCTTGGCGTACTTGTAGCTCTGAAGGTAGAAGGTGCGGTCGTTATAGTTGGCCATGTCGGAGGGAAGCATCATCAGGTCACCGCTGGACTTGTCAGCAAACTGCTTAGGACCATCCCAGGCGCGAACAACCCATTTCTCCTCGAGAAGAAGCTTGAAGTAGTCGTTAGAGAAAGTGGTCTGTGTGGGACAATGCACGGAAATTAGCAAAGAAAACTAGCAACAGAAAACAGATTCATAAATAAAAAAAGTCAACATACGGGAGAGCGGGTCCAGGGTCCATCAAATCCGGAGCGGTCCGTGTGGCAACGTCCGAGGGCGTGTGCGCCAATGAGCGCAACGTACTCCTGGTCCGTGAACCCCATACGGCCAAACACGTCGCGAATGTGCTTCTGACCCTGCGCGGCGTCCGGGAGACGGCCGTTGGGGGGGCAGACCTCCTCGCTCACGGCATCACTGCGGCCTGCTCTCCATGGGATAATGGGGCCGCCCATCTCCTGGATGGCAGCAACACCGGCAAGGGTCCACAGGTCGGCGTAGGAGATCTGGGGGAACTGCTTTTTGATGGGCTCGAGGAGCTTTCTGGTTGTATACGGTCACAAGTGGTGGTTAATACGGATGCGGGCACCAGTGAAATTGAGGGAGCTGTTTGCCGATTTTCGCATTTGGACACCCAGCCAAACCAGAAAAGAGAAGCACGCGTTGTTCTTACCTGGCGACAGCGAGACCCGCGTTGGCACCATCGTTGGCCTCGAGGTCAAAGCGCATAGTGGCGCCGTTGGAGCCGCCGGTTCCTGTGGCCTTGTCATAGGTTCCGGAGGCGTGCCAGGCGAGGCGCACGAGAACTGGGCCATACGAGCCATCGTCGTAGTTCTCGTTGTCGAGCACCTTGGCGACCGCGTTGTATACCTCCTGGTAGTCGAGCGGTTTGGCTGGGGCCGAGCTGCTGCCAACGGCCTGTTTTATTTGAAGGCAGAGGGTTGGTGATGCTTAGATCGCGCAAAGGTCAAATGATCAGCGGCAAACCCGCGGCCGCCACGGTGGGTATGCATGCAAGGCCAGTGGTGCCAGAGGAGGGAGGGTTGGAAGGGAGGGGGGCGTACCTTCGTGAGATCGGCCTGGTAGTAGTATGCGGCGGCACCAACCGCTCCGATCACCAGAGGAAGGGTCCAGCCAGAACCAGAGCTCTTCTTCTCGCTTCCGGAGGAGGCAAAGCGGCGCGCAACAGACACGCGCACGTTGGCGCTGCTACCAGCGCGGAACGCAGAGGTCGCAACTCGAGCAAACATTTCAGAAATGATTTCGCACTAAGTGGCTAAAACGCATTATGCCTTTACTCCCTTCCCGCCTCCCCTCCCTCTTTCATTCATGGACAGAGACGGGGCCTAACAACTTCATGGTCTGGACTTACTTTTGCGTCGCTCAGATGCGCGATACTTGACTCTCCAAGTTGAAACACTCCAATGCCAATTTTGCCCATCCTTCAATAGATCAACCCCAAAAGTGGAATCCATCCAATTGGCTGGGGTGGTCAGGGCTCCCCAGAAGTTGTGGGTGACAAAAAGGCTGACAAAAGCTGCAGAAATGGAGCGGGCACCCCTCCTGGTGCGCACGACGCCTCCTCCGAGCAGCGGCAGTGGCGACGTCAATGTAGAAGACCGAGAGGGCGGAGAGCTTGTGTCCCCGAGCGCACTGAGCCCGGCCTCGCTCGGGATCACTTCCGCCAGCGACCAGCACGCGTACCTCCGGCTGCTCCCCTTGCTGCTCGTGCACATGACAATTTCCACAATGGGCCTAAATCCAATCAACGAATTCGTCATTCTCAAAGTATGCAACGAGCTGCATCCTGTGCATGATTTCTTGCTCCAGGCAAGTCCCCCGAATTCCACCTTCTACCCATCCACTGCAAGTCTACCAGGCTACCCTGCTACCAGCTCGGGAAGCCTTCCGGACTACTCCACCTGTGCGGCTGATCCGCAAGTACAGAGGTCTGCTGCCTCGTGGGTTCAGGGAATGTCACTAGCAGTAGCAGTACCCACCTTCCTTCTTGCTCCATTGATTGGAATGCTTTTGGATCGCGTCGGCCGCAAACCCATCCTCTTTTTGCCTTTTGTGGCTGTCTTGCTGCCTGCCCTGGCCGTGCTTCTCATTCGTTACTTCGACTTAGGCCTTTGGCTGCTGGTCCTCGCAGACTTGTTGAAGGGCTTACTAGGTGGTAACGCTGTCTTTGTCATGACAGTTTATTCTATTATGGCGGACCTCACCACTGGAGAGACGCGAACGCGTGTCTTTTACCTCAAAGAAGTGAGTGCCAAATCCAACAACTTCCATTAAATTGGTCTTGGACAGGCTTTTTCCCTTTTCGGTTTCAGCTTTGGTCCATTTCTAGGCGGCCTTATCAACCAGCGTTTCTCGCTCGAACATGTTTTTTACACCATCGTCGCCACTGAGCTCATCGTCATCCTCTACGCTGCAACCTGTATCCCCGAAACCCTCCCCGCGCACAAACGTCGTCCCCTTCACGATACCACGAGGCCCCTAGACCCGCTCGCGCACCTGGCCGCGAACCTGCGCAGCCTCGCGGCGCTCTTGTCCACGCGCACACCGACGCTGCTCGCGCTCGTGAATGCTATGGGCGCGCTCACGCAGAGCGGATACGTGTTTGTCTTCTTTTTCATACCAGCGAAGCGGTTTGGGTGGGATAGCTATGCGAGCGGGCAGTTTCTGATGGTGGGCAGTTTCTGTCGCTTTGCATATTTTGCGTTCATTGTGCCAACTGTGTTGGCATGGTTGCAGCGTGGGAGGGACCCCTGGGGCGCGGTGGGTGTTGAGATATGGCTGATTCGATGCGGCTTGTTGACATATGTTGTCACGTTGACGGCGTATGGACTGGCGTGGGAGGGATGGCACTATTACCTAAGTAAGTTAATCGGGGTTTTTTTGTTATTTTTATTCTGTTTTGATTCGATCGATCTAACACGATAATGTCAGTCATTCCCATCTATTCCTTCGCGTCATCGAGTCTTCCCACACTACGTAGTCTACTCAGTAAGACTACTCCTGCTGATCAACAAGGCCGCCTCTTTGCGAGTCTCGAGGTCCTTCAGAGCTTCGGCAGTCTCGCGAGTCACGTTGTCATGCCGCAAGTGTTCCGCGCCACCGTATCTTGGGCTCCGGAAGCAGTCTGTTACGTGATTGCCGGGATGTGGGGGATGGCGCTCGTGGGGACGGCGTGGGTGGACGTTGGGGCCCTTGTGGTGGGAACAGAGAACTTTGATGAGGAACGAAATGAATCAGAAAGACCAATAATAAATTAGGATAAGGAAAAGGGACGAGGTAAGAGAAAAGGCGACCAAGCAAGCAAGACGAACCTTGTCGTCATTCCGAAAATTCAACTTCACCAAAAATTTCTTCATGGGTGAAGTCCCACCCAGGAAATTTCATGGGTAGGCATAATGACAAAAACAACAAACGGGTTTTCACTCGACAGTCATTATGCTTTTCATTCTCTGCGAATCCATAAAAGGGTCTGTCAACTCGTAAAAATTGAAGCAAACTCCTGCATTCGCTCCTCTCTTAATGAAGTTTTCTACCGTCCTGGCGTCTGCGGTGTTCGCCATTGCCGTCTCTGCCACTGAAGAGAAGCACCCTTACACTTCAATGGTGAATGATGTCCCTGCCTACTCGACCATGTCTTCAAAGCCTGCGGAATCTCCCACCACCAAGGCTGTGATGTACTCGACGAGTTCCAATATGCTACCCACCACCTCTTCCAAGGCTGACAACGTGCCCACCACCTCCACTATGGGTAACGTCATCTACACAACCTCCTCTAAGGCTGATGTCATCTACTCTACATCTGCTGAAAACGTCCCTTCCACTTCCAAAAAGGTGCCAGTTTACATTTCAACATCGAAAGGTGCGGCTACTACTTCAAAAAAGGCCGGCCCCACTTCCACCCCATACAAGAAAATGGGCAACAAGGGTGGCAAGAAGGATGGTGGAAAGTACGGTGTGATCGTGACTCCCAGCGGTCCTGTCACCACGGTCGATACTCACATCCAGATTGATACGAACTTCACTGTCAAGACCACAGAGGACCTGACCCTACCAAACGGGCTCGTCATTCGCTTGACGGATATTACTACCATATCGGAGAAAATCAAGATTGACGTGAAGGTCGTCGCCAGCACGATCATGGATGTCTGCAAGGGTATCAAGAAAGATGTGACTCTGCTTACCCAGACCATCTCTATCAAGTACTCTCTGTCCTCCGACCTCGTATTCGCCCTTGCCGACAATTGCAGACCTCTCTTCAAGCCTGACACGGACTTCTACAAGCACTTTCAAACTATCTCAGACTTGAGGACGAACCAGGCGGTCGTCACTACCATCAACCAGAGTCAGCGCGCTGTCTTTAAGATTGATACGGGCCTGTTCTTTAATGGCCAGCAGTTCCTTGACATTGCCACCATCACCACCTTCTCCACCAAAGTGGGCGTCAAGGTCGAGATTTTTGGCAGCGTGTTCACCGAGTTCTCGCGCTTCAAGCCAAGCGACGACTACCGTGCACATTGCCGCTACGTTGCAGACAAATACAAGATCCAGGTACCGCAAGTTCTCCAGATTGCCAGTGTGTGCGCGCCCGCCGTACAGCAGGTACCGCAGGTTGCACCGGTGGTGACGCAGATTGCCACATACCAGGCTCCCCAGGTGGAGTCGATGCCTGTTCCGGCGCCGGAGGCAGTCTATGCGCCTCAGAAGATGACGGAGACGGTTGTGGTTGCGGATGCGTCCGTGCCCATGAACGAGACGGATGGCATGCCGTCGCCTGTCGTACCCATGAAAACGTATGATGCACCGTCCAACATTTACAGCGGTGCTGGTGTGGTGGCTATTTCTGCCTTTGTTGCTTTGATGACTGCGGTCATGTTTTGAGCTTTACGTTGCCTTGCATTGATCCTCTCCTTACGATTGCTTCCTATTTTATAGTCAAATTAAAATCAATCCATCATTTATTGTTCTCATATTTGTTCGTGACAGTCGAAGTGTTTCCCCAGTGTCTGCAATCATGACGCCACCAACTGAGTCGATCGACATGGATCCCGCGGAAGCCACCCCGGCTCAGTTTTCTTTCTTCTATCCAACTTCATGGAAGCCTTCGCCCTTCCTCGTCATACCTCCGGTAAGGAACTTGGAGCTTCCAGGTGGCGGAAGAGTGTGCGAACATTACAAGCTCACTTTTTGCACTCAGCTTTTCCTTCACGTACTCGCTGCTACGATGGGCGGAATACCCGTGAATCAGTTTATCATTCTGACTGTCTGCGAGGGAATTCTGCGTGGGGATGGGGAGGTTCGTAACGGAACTGCGACATTCGGAATCACCGGAACTGCCGGATATAGTGGATTTGGATCCTACAATTCCACTGGCATCTCATCCGGTCAGGTTATGAAAGGTTTCGCTCTTCCGGACAAGGAATACGCTTGGTGTGCGGCAAGGAATGATGTTCAGGTCCGTGCTACCCTGTTTGCGGTTCCGCTTTCTACGCCTCTGATCGAATTAAAAACAGACGCGCGCTGCTCTCTGGTCTCAAATGATCACACTTGCGTCATCTATTCCCTCCTTCCTACTGATTCCAATGAGTTGAGTCTGTCTAAATTGCGCCTTTTAATCAAGTTTGACAAATATTCGGAAACTCAGTTGGCCGCCTTGCAGACACACTTGGCCGCAGGTCTCTCATGATTTTACCTATTTTGAGCACCGTGATTGGTGCTCTCTCCATCATGGTCGTGGCATCAACTCAAATCGGGCTTTGGCTCATTGTTGCAGTTCATGTATTGCAAGGTTGCATGGGAGGTTACGCGACACTCTCTCTTGCTGCATACGCATTCATTGCAGATACAAGTACAGTGGAGGCGCGAACCCGCACATTCCTGATGGTGGACTCATTCAGCTACTTTGCATTTTCCATTGGACCCTTCTCTGGCGGTTACCTCTACCGTAACTTTGGTTTATTCACCGTGTTTTCGGTGGTTCTGGTATTCGAGAGCCTGGTGCTCTTGTATGTGATCTTCATTCTCCCAGAGAGTTTGCAGCTCAAGCAAACCACCCCATCCAGCGGTTCCATCCGCTCGACTCGCTCAGAGGGCAGATTTTCGCTTTGGAAGACATTCAAGAGATCGTGGGTGGGCAGTTTGGATGTGCTCTCCGTGCCCGGTAGAGGGAACTCCTTGTTCATACTGGCTTCAGTAACTGCCGTTGGCAGCATGACTCTCGCCGGGTATTCCTTCGTCTTCTTCTTTTATCCAGCGCAGCGGTTCGGATGGGACTCATATGACGCGGGCTTGTTTTCTCTTGCAAACTCCTCCTGCCGCTTATTCTATCTGTCTATTTTGCTGCCGTGGCTGCTCAAGAAACTGACGGTGGGAAGGAACGCGGTGGGGAAGACGCGCATGGAGTTGACGCTGATTCGTTTTGGAATATCCGCCTACGCGTTGGGACTCACCCTTTTTGGTCTGGCCACCTCTGGTCAGACATTTTTTGGCATCGTGTTCATCTACGCGTTTGGTACGATCGGTAAGTTTCGCATGACCTCTACCCCCACAAATGGTTTGTCATAAACGCGCTCGGCAAAACAGCTATGCCAACCGCGCGCGGTTTGGTGTCGCGGATGGTTCCTTCCACATCCCAGGGATCTCTTTTCGCCGCCTTGGAGGTCCTTCAATGCGGTTCCACGCTTGTCGCACAGTTGATTCTGCCATCCGTGTTCAGAACGACCGTCGCATGGGGCAAATCCAACATTATTTGCTTCGTGCTGGCGGGTGGATGGTGCATGTCTCTGCTTTTGACGGCGTGGCTGAAAAGTCGCGAGCTGGCCGTTTTGGAGGAAGAGGTGGCGGTGGAGACGACTCCAATTCTTGGCGACCGCAATGGAGATGCCCCCACGATTGCGCGCACCCCTTCTTTCATCAAGAAATCTGGAGCGTTACTTGGATATGGAGCTGTGGAGTCTGACCGCGGCAGAGATATTGAAGTTGGGGGTAGTAACAGCGCACAATCCGCGCTTCTTCAAGAACGAATGGCACTCATTATGGGAATGGATGAGGCCGTGGAAGGCTCGGTCCAAGAGAATTTGGTTTGATCACCTTTGTTTTTGCTGTCATTTTCTATCATCGCGTTCTCTGTAATTCTTGTTGCTGTATGTGTTTTTTGTGATTAAAAATTACTCGTTGGAAAGTCAAATATCTATATTCAAAAGGCGAAGACGCATGGTCGCACAGCCAAGAAACACGCGCTCTCAATCCGATTCACCAACATCCTCCACATCCATCCCCTCACCGTCCCCTTCCTCTACATCAACACGCCCACCCGCCGCCGCAAGTACCTCGGCATTCCACGCCGCTTTCCGCACCGCCCGCCGTTCCTTCCACATACGCTCCGCTTCATGCGCGCGATCTGGCACAGCGGCGCGGTACGCCGCAAGCACACGCTCGCGCGCCCACATGCCATTACCACCACCGGCCGCGGCTGCACCAAGGGATTTTACGGGTGACTGTATCGCGGGGCCGTGCGTTGCATGTGGGGGCGTCTTAGCGGTGACGACAGCACCGGTGGCGGGTCCGGGGCACGCTGGAGCGGCGAGGAGCACGATTGGGAGCGAGGTGGCGGATGCGGGTGGGGCGTGTGGTGTGGGTTTCGTGGGGGCGTTTGTTCCGCTGCGGGTGGTGACACTGCGTGGCACGAGACTGAGCCGCTTGAGGCTGCCAACCAGCGATGCGAATGGATCTTCGTCCATAGGTGTGTCCTGTTGCTGCTGCTGTTGCTGAGGCATGGCAGGCTGTTGCAAGGCAGCTGGCGTTATGCCGGTGTTGTGGTCATCTTGGGTCAATTCCTTTGCGCAAGCATCTTCTTTGTCTTTAACGTATCCTATTCCGTTGGCGGGGGAGACTGCTGCTCCTGCTTGAGGTTTCATTTTGGGCTTGCGATGGTTCTTCTTTTTTGTGGAGGTCGCGGCCGCCTTTGGGCAATCAGGTACATTCACCAATTCCATTACCATGTCAGAATCTTCCAGTGCGCCGCGCTGTCCGGATAGTGAGTGTTGTGTTGTGTTGGCAGGTGCGTGCAAAACAGTCACGTCAGCGGCGGCAGCTGCAGTAGCTCCGTTTGTATTGAAGGTAGACTTTCCGCTGATTCGAGAGGGAGACTTTCTTGAAGATATTCTGCGTCTGCATTACGCGGTGGGAAGGGGACGCAGATGTTTCATTCAAAGCCTGCGAATGTGAACGCTAATTAAACTCACCCCGCGGATCCTGTGGCTTCCTTCCCTTTGCCCTTCCCAAGGATAACATGAAAGTTGAATGAGGCTGGGAACTGATGCTTGTCCATGAGATGCAGTTTGCGCTTGAACGGCCCTGAACACTTGCGCTGACAGCCATCCACGAAGCACTCATACTGGAAGCTGGAATAATTAGTTTTTGCACGTGGAGGGAGGTGAAGCGCACCGCATTGTCCTTTTCAGCTAAAACGCGAAAGTACGCGTCGTGAATTTCAGCAATATGCAGATCGAGCAGCTTGCGTGTAGGCAGAATGCGCTTGCAAGTGGTGCACTGGTTTGAGTGAGCTGTCCTGCAGTGGAGCTTGTAGGCCGCGCGGGATGTGAAGGGGGCGAGGGCAGCGCAAGCGACAGCGAGTGAGCAAGTTATCTATAAATTGTTAAGTTCATTCTTACCATGTAATGACATATACCTGTGTGTCGCGCCATTCGGTTTGGACTCTCCCGCTGTGACCATCTGAGGGACAGCTCTCTTCCGCATCGTCGAATTCTCCGAAGCGGAAGTACTTTGCGAATGGAGCCGTCTCATGGCCTGTTTCTGCGTCTGCCTCCCGCGCGCCGATACCGGCGTCATCGTGACGACCGACTCCAACTTCCGCCTCCTCGTCGTCGCCGGCGTCGCTCCACCACTCGTCCCAGTCGCTCAGCTTGCGCTTCGACCCCACATTCACCAGCACCGTCTCCCTCCTCCCGCCCGCCTCCCTCGCGTCCATGGCCCCGTCCCGGCCCCGTCCAGCTTCTCCCATTTCCATTTCCATTGCCATACTAAATTGCTTGCTCTAACAGTCACCCTTTTTTTCTTCCAATAATTTATCCCAATCAGGAGAGGAGAGGAATGGAAAGGAGAGGGTGGAGACGGGGAGGAGGACATGTTCGATGTGGTCTTCCCCTCCCTCTATTCACTTTTTCTCACAAATTGGCTGCTCTCTCATCGTCACCCCCATAACCGCTGTCACCACCTCAAAACTCGAACTTGCGCCAGAATAGCGCCATGTGTGGCGCTATTCCCACGCAGGGTTTTTATTCGATTCCGACTTTTTGGAAATCTTACAATCAAAATGTCGGGAAACACGGCGCTTCTTGACGAATCGGGGCGAGGGAAACAGCGGGAGGCCGTCATCCGGGTGGCCGTGATCGGAAGCGGCCTCGCCGGTATGAGTGCCGCCCACATTCTCTCGCAGACAGAGGGCGTGCGCGTGCACATGTTTGAACGCAATCCGGTCCTTGTGAGTCAACATTTACAATGTCCACCACCATCTGTTGATACAAGCCCAGGGAATGGATGCTGGTTCCGTGCCGGTACCGTGCGAGTGCAGCGCTTGTGTGGCAGATTCAGATGCGGAGACTTTGGATGGACAGTCACAACCATCGCCACCCCACGTTGCTGGCCGTATCGACGTGCCGATGCGCTCCTTCTTTCCAGGTATGGCAAAGAGACTGCATCCGTAATCCTTAGATCCTGATCCCCCTCGATCCGTCCCAGGTTACTACCCGTACCTCACCTCCCTCTACGACTCCCTCGATATCCCCCACAGCCAGTCAGACAACTCCATGTCCTTCTTCAAACTCGCCACCCCACTAGAGGATCCGCAGGCCGTGTTTGCCAGCCCCCCTTCCTTCCCAACAAAGCTGGATCCACTTGAAACGTCAGCCAACAAGCTGGACGTGAACACAAATTTGCCACAACCCTCCTATTTCTCCTTCTCCTGCTGGAACCTGCCATACCCCATCAACAACTTTTTCGGTATCCCCGATCTGCCGCCACTCTCGCTGCTTCTGGAAGGTCGTGTTCGGGATTACGTGCAAGGCGTTGTGGGTTTAGTCTGCGTGTCGCGAGACTACCTGCTCTTCCTGGCATATTGTGTGAAGCAGTTGGATTCAGGCGCCATTGAGCTGGTGCGTCACTCGGATTGGGGCTGCCGTGCTATGCCCCCCATGTGTGCATCAAGTCGGCTAATTTTTGGGTTGTGCCGCCATTTTTCCGTCCCCTTATTAGGCAAAACGGGGCGAGGGACCCTTGGCAAACCAAACGTTTGGACAAGTAATCAAATCTTTGAAGTTATCCGATCAGTTTTGGAGTGTTTTTCTTCCACTGTTTAGTGGAGCATGCACATGCACGTACGATGATTTGAAAGCATTTCCTGGACACATAATCCTTGGTTGAGTATATTCTTCATGCCTCCCCATTGCGTTTGCAAGTGATAGCAACATGCGTATTTTGTTGATACCGGCTCGTTTAGAATACGCAGCCGTCTGCCTCCCCAACGATCGAATGTCCTTTGTCACGTGTGGCACCAAGGAAGTTTGCGCCCGCCTTTCTAAACCCGTTCAACAAGTTAGCTTTGAAACCACCGTTGTCGGGCTCCACCACGACCCCTCCACCAGCCAATTCACCGTCACAAGCGTCCCCACTGCAGACGCCCATACCGGCAACACCACAACCCGGGCCACCACGCACCGTTTCGACTATGTCCTTTTCGCCACCCAGGCAAACCAAGCTGCGCGTATCCTTCGCCAAACTGCGCGCGGCGACTACGTCGAGAGAGCCACGCGCGTTCTGGACCGCTTCCCGTACACGCGCAGCCTTGTCGTCGTGCACACAGACACCACCCTCATGCCTGCCCCGGCACGCGCCTCGTGGCGTTGTATGAACTTTGGCGTGCGCGGCCAGCATGCGCAGGACCCGCTTGCCGGCGGCGACGGGCTTCAGACCCGGCACGAGGGAGGGTATGATGTGGGCGGGGTAGCCATGTGCACGCATTACAGTCAGATGACGCAGAGGGATGTGCCAGGGAGTGTCCCACCTTTGTTTCAGACGACGAATCCGATTGTGATGCCGGATTCAGCAACGGTCATAAGTGCGACGTGGTATGAGAGGGCGATAGTGCGGTTGGATACTGTGCAGGCGTTGAGGGAGCTGGAGACATTGCAGGGTGGGGGTGGTGGAGTATACTTTGTTGGTAGTTTCGTGGGAGATGGGATTCCGTTACTTGAGAGTTGTGTGACGAGTGCATTGAATGCGGCGCGTGGGATTGTGAAGGACGCTTTTGGGTCGGAGCAACGGCTGTACTTGCCAACTGGCATGATGGAGCGCGTACAGAAGCACGAAGAGAAGCTCAGACGGAGGTTACAGGACGGGGGTTCGCAAGGCGAAAAGTTTCAATCATTTTACATAGCGTTTGCTGGTTCTATTGCGCTGCTGTCTCTTGTCCTTTCGCTGTTCATCATGTACGTCTTTTAAACGGAAGGTGCAAGCAGTTGTATCTGTTTTTTGCTAGAAAAGGGAAAGGACACTTTACATGGCCGCGCAACCTCCAGCCATGAGTTACGCCCCGTTCATCAACATTGCGCTCACGATTGGAATCATCCAACTTGCGAACCGCTTTGAGCTTGAGCGACCTGACTTTGTGCCGTATCTGCGTGCCGCGTACTTCACAACCCAGCTGCTCGTGCTCTCCGTCACCTACTACATCCGCATGAAGATCACCGAAAAGAACGGTGCGTTAGCGCATTCTAGGATCTCAGGGCCTTGGGACAGGGCTGGCGGACCCAGGACGGATGGACTGGTCTTCCAGCCCCCTTTGCCCAAGGCTTCGCTGACAGACCCAATTTAAACGATCCCCTCGAAAACAGACAAAACGGTCCTTGTGTACACGGAGGCCAAAAGCTTCCTTGAGCCAAAGTATGTCGTCCCTTGTCCCTCCCAGTCATGTGGGTTTCAGAAATCTGACGTGGAGGTTCTTTGCCAGGAACGTCGAAACTATCACAACTACTGTCAAAGATCATGACCTTAAAAAGACGGGCGAAGCATTTCAGCAGACGGCGCTTGCCATCCTCATGATGTCCGTTATGCACTTCCAGTTTGGCTACATTCGCCCCCTGCTGTTGCAGGCCGTTATGGGCCTGAGGGCTGTCGCCACTACCCAGCTTTTTGAAATTTATGTCATGGGCAAGCCAGCCACAGGAGCCCTGGCGAGACCATGGAAGAAGGGAATGTTTGACCAAACGGGTCCCGCTGCCACACCCAAGGAAGCGAAGAACCTCGAAAAGAAGGAGCAAAAGAAGAAGCTTGCAAAGGGCGAGTAAATGCATGCCCCGATTTGGATAAAATTACATTCCGTTTGTTTTACTGTGTGTGCGTGTGCGTGTCTCTTTTGTGTGGGTTGGTGTGTGGTTTGCTGCCAGGACTTTCATTTGGCGCGCGATGATTCTTCTTTCGTTGTTGAATGTAAAAGAATGAAAACGTTTCAATCTTTACTTACACACTCAACTTTCAGTCGTCACCTATACATTGAACTCGCGTGACACCTCATCCACGGCATGGTCCAAAGCATCCGAGTCTACAAACTCGTTCAACCACTGACTCATTCTCCGCAGCGCACCCCTTTGCTCCTCTTCGCTGCCACCTAACTCCTCTACCACGCTGTCTTGGACTACACTTGCTTGGCTTTCCTCATCCCCCAGATTATCTGACCATGCATGAGACGCGTTCAATGACGGCACAAACGCACCACTGCGCCGCCGCATACTAATGCTACGCCTCGCATCTTGTCTCAAGCTCCTGATGCTTGCCGTCATAGCGGGAAGTAACGCATCGCGTTCCGCATCAATGTCATTGGCACCTTCCTCCTCCTCCGAGATTCCGACAAGCTCACGGCTTTTAAGGTACGCTGTCAGGCATAGCGCCGCTATCAAAAACAGCGCTTCCACTACGAAAATGTACTGCGGTTTGTCCCTCTTCACGAGAATCCGATACAAACTCGGAATCAAGAGCTCAGAGATAAGACCCGTTCCTCCTGCCAGGAGTTCCAGCGCGGCAAACAAAGCGCCTTGGGATGACGCAGGTACAGCGCGAGAGATGATGCCACGTTTTACGGGACCCTGGAAGGGCACCACCGGTATCAAAATAAGCGCCAATACTCCAAAGCAAATACGTACGGAGATGGTGATTCCTGTGTAAACAACAATGAGTGGAAACATCATCCATGATTCTGTCGCAAACGTATGGCAGAGGAGGCCTACCGCCCCTAGCAAGTATCCAACTCTGCTTTCCAAGGTTTGGTCACACAATGAAACTGCCCGAATCGTACAAGGAACCCACCTAACAAGCGACAACTCGGACCGCGTCTTCTGCACTAGATCTTGGCCACTGCAAAACTGTTTCAACAGGAGTGGCATCACCACCGTCAAATACACCATCCGACATGACGATTTTGCCATTGAGTAGAACCCAAAATCGTAAGCATCCCATCCGAATTTCTGGGCCGGATAGTAGTAAAAGCAGTATTGGTAACCAGAGGAACCGAGGCTGCTGACGGCCGTAACTAGCGCCAAGATGTAAAGGGATGATCCTGAAGAAACGGAAAGAATGTCCAGGCTTCCTATCCATGATTGAAGGAACATGGACCACGCGGTTGATATGGAGAGGGTAGCACGCAATTGTGGCTCGGGAACATCAGAATCTAGGATGTTCTCGCTCCTCGAGACTCCTCGGGCAGAACCTTTCAATGACTCTGGCAACACCAGAAGAAAGAACGTAAAAACGAGAATATTCAGTACAAGGACAGTTACAAAAACCGTCAGGAGACCAAAGTTCTTGAAGCGATGGTAAGATTCTTGAACCAGGTGGATGAAGAATAAGTCGAGAATCACTCACTAGATATAGCAGACCACCAATAAATGGTCCAAACATGAAAGCAAGAAAACTGCTTATATCCAGGGTCAAAAAAGTGCGCGTTCGCGCCGCGGGAGCGGTGGTATCCGCAATAAACGCATACACCGCCATAGTCAGAATACTGTACGAGCCCAAAAACCCACTGGCAAATCGAACTGCGACCAAGAGCCATAGTCCGACGTCCGCCCAAGCAATCAAGAGCACCGCGACTGCGTTCAGAATTGAGGCAGAAAGTGGCAGAAGCATCATGGCCTTTCTGCCTAAGGTGTCAACAAGTTTTCCCATCAGGGGTACAAGCAGAAAGGCGGGAATGTCGTGAGCCAGAGTTTGCATTTGAGAGAACATAGCGGCAGCAGCTTGAACGTCGGGTCTCACAACACACTCCGCGTATGTGGGCAGTGCTGCCAGCATCGTCATGTTACTTGAAGAGTACCAAAATTCGCGTTGTGTGAGCGGTGGCGAGTATGCCGCGAGCAGCCATTTCGAAGCATTGTCTGCCTCAGAAACTCCGCCAGCGTCTGGAGATGGCAACGGCAAGCTCCGACACACTGCCAATATGATAAGCTGGTTCAGCACGTTTCCATTCAGTGATGCGGCAATTACGTGGAGAAATAAGGGAGGGATGATGAGTTGGGGCGTTGGCTTCACGGCTTCAACCGTACTCCGGAGCCAACGCCAACCACTTTCCAGCCACGGAATCTTTTCTGGAGCGGACCCATGGCTGTCGGGGATTCTAGAAACTGAAGTCAGCGGGACAGGGTCCTCTTCAACGACTTCGGACGGTGGCACTGCTTGGCTCATAGGTTCCAAGAAATTGGGCGAAGCTTCAAAGGTCTATCTTAGCGTTTTATACCACATCTGACATAGCTTTCAATAGATTTCTTCAACGACCGGAAGGAGGTGGAGAACCTTTACAGCGACTGCTGCGAGCGAATCTGACAGCCTCATTGAACGTACTAAGACCATCGCGAGATGCTTTGGAGTTCTACTCAAAGTGTATGGAGCTGTACACGACTCCTTGTAAAAAACGCTATAGGGAAACTTTGCAGCTTTTGCACGATTGTCTGGTGTTTAAACCGCCTGTTTTGAAGGGACACATAATGTCAAATGGAGCAGTAACAACAGGTTTTGTTGTCTTTATCAATGTAGCTTCTAATGCGAATTTTGAGGTCACCCCGGCCTGTACACGACGTCATTGAAGGACTGTCAGGCAACCCTCACAGAATCAAGTATGTCTATTTTGAAGTGTGTGGCAAGATACACACCTCTCATACACGAATGACGCTTTCTCTATTTTATGAACGAGTAACAATAATAATAAATACTATATTTTTGTAGGTGATAAATAAAATATACAGCAAGTAAAAAAACTAAAGTAATGCAAAAACAAAAAGAGCATACAAGTGGGCGCGCGCTATACATATTGAGTCCGTGAAGGCGATGATTGAAGTGTCAGCGAAAAGAGGCCCCAGGTGCTTCGCCTCAAATGGAACCAGGCGACGTGAGAGCCGAGGCGACCTCGTCCCATTCATCGTCTGGCAAGAAAAATTCGTCCTCATCACGAAGTAAGTTCTTGTCGCGAAGGCCAAACTGGAGCATACCCTTGATGAAGCTATTTGGCCGTTCTAATGTCAGCGTCCACGCACAACGTTCAATCATCCAATCCAAAACAACTTACCAATACGCTTCGCCAGGGTAAGCCGGATCATCGCACACCTTCAACAATCCCCGCAAATTAGCCATCGCATTGTCCATCACCCGCACAGATACATCCCGCTCAAGGACCGGCACCAAATTGATTCGGACACCAGCAGCATTTGCATGCCTTCGTCTTTGATACAGTGTATACACATTGGCTGTTACAGGGTCGCAAAAAATGGGCCTCGTTGAAAACAGTGCATGTAGGAAGGCAGTATTGACAACAGTATCAGGCAGCAAGGAAAGCGTCTTACTCGACGGAATGGGAAGTCCGAGACGTTTCTGAACCAAAACACGCCGGTAGCAACGTGCCGCCATCGGCCACTCGTCCCAATCACCTACAGATATGGATGACCATCAATCAACAACACTGCCTATTCATTCAAAGACTCCTACCTGGGGGCATATCCGCAATACACGCTGCTGCAACAAGAACTTCATCCGTGACAATGGCCCCAGCATCCAACAACTCCATTACACGTTCTCTCTCCCCATTACTCAGAGCGCTAGCTAAAATCGGCGCCAGAGTCACACAAAAGTCCAGTGCCCGTCCGTCATCCCCTAAAGCTGCTTCAAACAATACACATTTGGAACCACCCTCCACGGAAAAGAATGCATCCACAGCCTTGGACAAAACTCGAACAACGTGAGCCCCGCCCAGCCGGAACCCAATCATACTGTCACGACAAGGATCCATAAACGTCATTTCAGACGAGCCAGTCATGGATTCCAACACAGCGCCCACAGTCATAGGCCCCAACTTCACAATCCCTTCCCATCGCCGAGCAGTAATCTGCACCCGACCCCTTCGAAGCGCCCAAGACCAACACAGTCTGCCAGCATTGTCCAGCGCGGTAGGCGAGGGCACCGGCCCATCCACAATGCTTGGGTCACTCGGTTTCTTGACATACGCACTCAGCCGAGCATCTTCCTCCCAGGCAAAGTCCGCACCAACGTACTCCACCAGAAGGTACACGAGGGGAAATGAGTAGCGGTCCAGTGCGGCAGTGAGGTGATAAGGCCGCACAGTCACGTACTTACGATACTTATACAAAAGCAAAGCAACAGCCCGCACAGAACCAAATGACACAAAAGCATCAAAAGCCCGTTGCAAGAAAGGTGCACTCGGTGACCAAAGCCGGTTGCCATACATGGCCTTGAAGCCCTTGTACACCGTGTCTTTCGCAGTGGCATACTGCAGGCCCTCCATCTTGTCCGCCACTTTGTCCAGTGGTGACCCGTTCTCCCCAGGAGAATTCAACGAAGGCACCGAGCTCACACTGGCCGCCGCGGAAGAGGCAGACGCAATGTCTCCCAGCACCCCAGCGGCTAGTAAAACATCACAACTTCGACTGTACACAATATCCATCATCCCATCCTCTTCCTCTTCCACAGCACACTTACCCGACCCACACTCTGCAACCTCCTCCTCCAAAATCTCCCAGACGTTTTTGAGCAAACCAACCACTGTCTCCACCATCTCTTCACCCAAGTCCAGATTCTCAGGAACCCCAGCCACGCCAACTCCACCTTGCATCAAAAACACACTCACAACTTCATCTTCCTCCTGCACAAGCTTTTCCAACACATGAAACCGGCTCGCACTGCACCGTGGCCATAGGACCCCATCCCGCATTACACATAGCCCATGCGGATCTCCGCGGTCCCACGCGCGCGCAAACCCGTCCGCAACTACACGCGGATCCAGGCTCAGAGCGCAGCCAACAAGCATGTGCTGCAGCGTCAAGGTGTCACCTGCCACAACGGCGTCAAGAAACACGCGCCGGTCGTCGACAGGATAGACGATGGTGGGGCCAGCAAGTGCACTGGGAGGTCGTCCGAGTGGTCTTGGCGTCCCCACGACAGTCGGGACAGGTGGGTCGGTCGGCATCTGGTAAGACTTTGTCAGTACCAACGGATAGAAAATAGATATGACAAAAATGTTAATAAAATGCATTTACATGAAGAGGGGTCGCAGTTGCCACTGCGTCCATCTCATTTTCCTCCAAAATGACTTCCATTTGATTCAAGCCATTCGCAATTGCGTTTGGTAATGCCGGCAACGCTTGTAACGGCAGTACAGGTAGTGGTGGGTGTGGTATAGGCTTTGCTATGGGCACTGTGACACGAACAGGTTCGCTGTCATTTTCACATCGTTAAGCCCAGAATGCGAAACGCCAACAAAAGAGTAAAAAACTAACCCCAATAACATTGCACTCCACTGCGAAATAACCTCTGTGCAATGAATTAAGCCGTATCCGAAACGGCCCGGAATAGCCATGGGTATGAACGCGGAGGCCGTTGTGGAAACGCATGTGGTAATAGCTCGTCGGTCTGAATACAAATTAGTCAGTCAATACAATTGTTCATGGAAGTTTTTCGATTTCAATTAATACATGTTTGGAAACACTTACACATGCGCTGAAGCTCATAGCGAGAGACGAAAGGCTCAATCTTGAGCAACATTTCGGCAATCCATGGCTTGTCCTCCAACAACCGAACGCGCGACTCATGCTTCATAGCAGCCAAAAGAGGATGAACTGGTGTGACGGGTCGCAGCTGGAGCTGTTCTTCTTGTGATTTCCGATGGAGCGCCGGCTGGGAATGGATTGGTGAGACACAGGCGTGTACGGGCAGGTATTGGTTATGCAGAATAAGCCAGTGAGCCGGCAGGAAGGGGTCGACGTAAAAGTGAGTATGCATACGACGACAGGTTGCAGCGAGACGAGTCGGGACGGGCAACATCAAAAAGACACGTGCCAGAATCTCATGAGGAAATCCCTCTAAAATTGAATGCGATGCAGGCGTGTTTGTGGTTGATTCCATTTGATGAGATGGATGTTGATGTGACGGGAGAAAGCTTTTATCTTCCTTTGACAGCTGGGCTTGGCTTCCGGGCAGAAACGCGTAATTTAACAACGACGCGTCTGATGTCGCAGAGGCGAGAGAAATGGCTGAATCAGCTGAATCTGAGCGAGGTAGGGAGAGAGGTTGAATGTGGATGGGCTGAGGGAGAAGGTGGCTTGTGTTTGGATGAGGAGTGGCAGGGATATGAGACGAGTGCAGGGTAGATTTCATTAAGCCGGGATGGTGACTGGCATGATTGCTATTATTGTTATTATTCTGAGAAGGGATTGCGCTCGAGTCCGTTATCTGCTGCTGCTGTTGCTGCGGTAGGAACTGTTGTCCCGAGGAGTTTCCCGCCTCGTGGCTTCCACGACTGGCCCCTGCGGCTGCAGCCACGGTGCTTTGGACAGAGGTCACAGCGGCGGAGACTGGGGCCTTGGGATGGACTTGGTGGTGGTGGTGGAGCAACATTGGACGCGAGGGTGACTTCATCGTTGGCCGCTTTCTCTATCCTAAGTCACGCTTCAGGCTTCCGGATACAGGCTTTCCGGTATTGCTGCGCACGCGGGATGAAGATGTTGGTTGAAGATGCAGGTTGAAGCCGATGGTGGGCAGATTTTCTGAGGCAAGCACGCGCACAAGCAGAGATGGCCCGCCGTTTCGGACAAGGGGTCCCATCTTCCCCACTATTTTTTAAAACCACACTTTAATTACGTTCCATTTATTTCTGTCTCACTCATCCCCACTTCCACCTTCATCTTCCTCAACAATTGATCGATTTCGCTGCTTGACTCCCATCCCGCCAACCGCCAGCGAAGCAGACGGTGATGGCACACTGCCAATAGCATTAAAATCATCAGCATGCTGTTTCCGCCGACCATTCGAAGGTTTCCTTTGCAAGCTGCCTGCCCCCGTGCCACCTCCACCCGATGAGGAAGGGGATCCAGTTTCATCCTCGTCTTCTTCCACAATCTGCCGAGGCGTGCTCGGCTTCGGACTACTTGCCGCACTCGAAACTCGACTGCTACCAGAACTGGAACCTCCCGCTCCCGTAACTGCTTCACTACCGCCTCCGGCACTCCCGCCTCCAGCCCGTCGTCCGTGCGGCCGTCCACCCGCACGCGCACTACCGCCCAACAACAATGAGTCTGGTACACTGCCTTCTCCAGCCCGCATAGCCTGCATCATAAGCCCGCGCCTGTTGCCTGCGACCGTCGAAACCGCCCCACCTGCTCCTGACGCTGACGCTCCCACGCTCACCGCCACCTCATGCAAGGTCGATGCAGCTTGCTGACTCTGCAACATCTGTGCGGCAGCCAGAATACCTACGCTCTGTCGGCGCACTCCTGTCCCAATCGCGGTTGTTGCTGCAGAAATGGAGGAAGCTGTGGAGGACGACAACAATGTCCCCACCGATCCAAGAGCACCACCACCGCCACCAATATTTGCTGGAGCTGGCAATAAGCCTGGAACATTCGCAGCAGGGTTTAAGGAGCGTCGACGCCGTGCCTCCGCCAACATTGTTTCCACAGCCAACATCTGCTCAAACCGTGGTGGCGATAGCGAAGGAGCAACAATCGAGTCTGATCGGTATGATATTGAAACCGCTGCCGACGGTAAAGGCACCTTGAGCACTGGTACTGCTTCCGAACTGAGGTTGCGGCCCCTGGGCATATTGTCACTTCCCTGCAAGTCAGACTCCTCGCCCGCGGCACAGTGAGTACCAGAAAACACATGACGCTGCATTTGTGGACTCTTGGCGCTGGTATTTGAGAGCCGAGGAGACGCTGTGGCTGCCCCCAACAACATACTCAAGCTCCCCCTCTTACTTCCCGCATATTCCCTCACCCCTGCACCTGATACAGCCACAACAGATGTATTTGGAGTTCCAGGTACCGTGTCGCTGCTCCCAAACAGAGCATCCCGGCTACTCCAATCCGTCTCGTCTTGCGCTGTTGCCGGTTCCGAAGACGTCGTATTTGCCGACGCAAACAGCTCTTTCCTCCTTCGCTCGCGCAAGCGACCTACGAGGAGGTACCACAGGGCGCTGGCGCTGTCACAAGCGTCAGCCGCGACACTGTCCAGTATGCTCTCCACGTCAAGCCCTAGGGCATGCATTTCTGCACAGATTTGCGTCTCCTCTGCTGTACTGAAGCTAGGAGCAACGGCGTTGAGTGTGGTAGGGCTCGGAAGCGGGGCGGATAATGCATGTGTATGCTGTTGAGGGTCACTAAACCACCGGTGGGCGAGGATCTCGCGCACGCTGATGCGGTCCATTGGATTTGTTTGGAGAATTTGGCTAATAAGACTCTTGCTGTCTGTGTTCAAAATCAGAAAAATAATCCAGTTGCTAATAATTCACAGCCTACGAACCTCCGCTGAGAAAGTCGGGGAAGACATAATCTAACTCCGATATCTTTTGATGCACAACTTGCTCATTATCGTCATCAAAGGGGAGGCTCCCGCAGAGAAGTGTGTAAAGAATGACGCCGAGAGACCAGATATCCGCCTGTGGACCGCTGTACTTTTTACCCATGATCATTTCTGTATTCAAACCGTTATGAGTTGGCCACATAAAAATGACACGTCCGCTCGAGATTGCCGTTATTCACCTGGAGCCGCGTAGGCTACAGACCCGCAATATGTATCCAAGAGATTTCGGTCGTTGAAAGGCCGGGTGAAGCCAAAATCAATCACCTTGACGCTGAGGTCCTTGCTTAAGAGCACGTTTTCCAGCTTGAGGTCCCTGTTTTTTTGTTCGGAATAAATAACCGGCAGACACAAAGGTACCTGCCACTCTAATAATAAGTGAATTGCCTGTGCACAAAATTCTTTTCGTGGCAGTAGCCCACAGCCTCCACAATCTCGCGAAACATGTTTCGAGTGGCTGGATCTGTATCGTCCAGACGTCTAACGCTGCAGAGGTAATCGAAAGCCTCTCCTCCCTCGCAATATTCTGTGATCATGTAGATCTTGGACTCTGTGACGAGTACCTCATACAGTTGAGCAATGTTGGGGTGGTGCAGGTGCCTCCAAGTTTCAATCTGCGGAATAAAATGGCCACATATTCAGTGTTCAATCTCCTGGTGACGCAGAAGCAATAGAATGCACCTCTCGTGCCACTGCTGCTGCATGGATCTTGTCAACCACCTTCACGGCAACCTGATTCGCGACGTCAACCAAAACTATGGATCAAAGCAACGCTGGCCCACCTCCTGGCCTGTTAAAGTGTGTGTGCCTAGCTTGACCTTTCCAAAAGAGCCTATACGTGAGGGTGGTTTCCAGACATTGATGTTCGGACTCTTAAACGAGGCCCAAACCTTCTCCAAGCGTCTTTCCGAGCACATAATTTCCCACAATGTTGACGGCGCTTGAGCTCAGCAGCTTCGCGAGAAGATCCGTTTCGGTTGGCCTCGCCTATTCTTGGAAGCACACGAGCAGCAGCGCGCAGGGACAATAAGCAGCCGTTGCATTCACATTGGAAGTCAGAGATTAGTAGTCTGTTGGACTGTATCCTTGTAAGCCACCTGATGTTTTGAGCTTCGTCGCGTGTGAGTACTCATTCACAATCTCTCTTTCTCAGACTTTAATGAGGGAAATCTTCCAAGGCTGAATCCTTAAGCACAGAGACCCCTCCAGTCGCCGTCCTAACTCTTAGGTCAGTGCTAATAGCTTGCAATCCCTTTTCTCGAACACTTTCAGACTGGCGTATCTTCCTCACTTTCTCCTTGTTCAACGCAATTTTCATGCAAAACAGCACAAGCGAGGTGAGGAACAGAAACAGGTAAGTGATTAAGATTTGATAATCATCTCTTGTAACGTTATAGCGATAGTAGAAGGCAAGGCCGATCGTCAAGCAGCTCACTGACCCTACACCAAAGATCGAAATGATGATGAATCTTGGATCGACGGTTTCTTTGTCCGTTACAGTGGAACGAAGGTAGGTAATGAAGGCAGCCAAGAGGAAGCAGTCTACGAGAATGGAAAGAGCGCCTGCTGCGTACGAGCATCCCTGTGTGATGTACGCGACTTGCCACCATGCAGGCCAACCTCTTTCCAAAATAAGAGTAGGTCCGTACCAGACAAGAATTCCGTGTGCAATTGCTTGCAATGCACAGATTAAAGGGCTTGAATACACGAGAAATCTGATGAGGGGAACAAGACTCGGCAAGACCCGCTCCACGACCATTTCCGCGCGTTTCCAGGAGTAAAACAAGTAAGAAGTTTCAAAGATAGCCGTAAAAAATGTGTTGAAGAAGTCGAGATAACTTGGCATAATTTCAAAGTACATGGGAACACGGAAACTAAAAGCAATAAGTAATGAACAGATCATGGACACGAGCGTCACATTGAACGGAGATAAGAGGTTTTCGTTTGTGGTTGTTTCAACTTTCACAATGAAACAGGAACAAGCGACCAGTTCAACAGCTGATAGAACAACCAGCGCGACGCAAAACGAGTGAGGTCCTTCCGATAGTGGAGTTACGCTGTTAGCGTGTGACTGAGGAGTGAGTGATGGCGCATGGCAAAGAATGTCAGCCATGTTTTGCGTCAAGTGACAATTCTCTCCCTTCCATTTTCTCTTCATTACATTGCCTTCCTCTTTTCTTTTAATTTAACTGTTGTATCGTTCCGGGACTAAATACTAATTCTTAAATTAAATCAATTGAATTGGCGAAGGCCAGCTGGAAGTTGAGGACGGAAGACGTGAAAATATTTCCGCAGCAGAGTGATAGTGGATAGCCGGCTGCAACTTGATTTTTAACGAGTAAATTTGGGACAGTGGAATATCGCGCCCACTGAAGGTTTCGACCTTCACAGTCACAGCTTTCTTCCATTGCTCTGGCTTGTCCAGAAGGGACGCATTCATCAAGGCATGGGTCAAGACGGCGCTTCCGCCGATTATGAGGGGAGCCATTGTGACGCCAGCGACTGAGTTCATGGCAAACACGTAACCAGCCGTCGCGAAATGGCCGTTGACAAAAAATTTCACGTAGAATGCCTCGCCAAGGCAGTGCTTATCCACCTCAAAGTGGGCGTAGGCTCCTGGTTGACCAGCATCCGTGGGCGTGGAATCACGGCCAGAAAAGGAGGTGGGTTGAAACTGAACTGTTGGATTCTTAAAACTGTATTTTTGCATAAGGGCAGCACGCAATCCAGCCGGGTCATTTTTGTGTTGAATGATCTCAGGATAAGTGTAGAACATCTTTGTTGTCCCTTGCCAACCAGCAAGGTCACGGACCAGCCAGGGATCGTCTTGATTCTGCTCATTTCGGAAAGGAGGGAGCGGGCTACTCGCCGTGTTGCTGTCGATTTGACTATTGGGCTGCCCTTGCATAGCAAGCTCCCTAAAATAAACATTTAGGTTACTAAGTGCTTCGTGCATGCCTTAGGGTTTGCATGCACATACCACAACGTTAACAAGCGGTCCACATTTGCGTGATGGAAGAAAAAGATAGGGTCAAAGGCTGCCAGAGAAACAACACCCATTGTGTTTCCAAGCCATCCATGGACATTATCGTGAATATGTTCAACGGAGTGATACTGGTTTGGATTTGAATCTCCAGCATTATCATTTGTATGCGTGGCGAATGCGGCCCAGTTCGAGTTCACAGATGGGTCAAACAGTAAGCGCACCTAGTTGGAGTCTCAGTCAAGGGATTCATAAATAAAATTTGTATGTTTCACCTCGTCGCGTGATTGAATTGCCATCCAGGATTGCCAGTTTTGGGCACGCGATGATCGGTAGTTTGGATTACTCGGAATGAAGCCACTAGCTGGCGCAAATCCTGACAAAGGATTGTGTACGGTTTGGTACCCGGAAGGGGTCAGGATTGATAAAGTTGAGTCCGTGAACCAGTAAGGCATTGGATTGCTGATAGAATCGTCTGATGCCCAGTCCCAGTAACATAATCGCACGTAATTGGAAGCGACCATCCATTTTTCATCATTGTAATCATTAGCAAGGGCCATTGCAGCACGCTTGACGTGAGTTTCAATTTGACCCATGTAGGCTCTATAGACCAGGTAAACATTAGAAAGATCATACAGTCTCGATGAGTCACTGCATACCTGTGCCAGTGCGGAAATTTTGTCGAACCGTGCGGACAGTACTTCACAGGCAGAATTTGTAGAAGTTAGACCAGAAAGCAACGCAGGGATCAAACTCACGCCGAGATTCTTAGGGTACAATTCGTAGTAGTCCCAGGCTTGGTTGTAAGGCTCGCCGTGGATACCAGCGAGCTGTGTCCACGAGGTGAAGCGTGACGTGTCGCGGCCCTGCATCAAGTTGAGCGCTTGAATGAAGAGCGAGCGGTGGATCTCATAGGCGCTGTTCGTGAAGAGATCCACGCAGTCGAGACGTGGCGGCACTGTGCATTCGCCGATAGTTGAGTAGTTGTACGACGACGGCCAAGCAACCCAAGCACTGCATGCAGTGCAACGCAAACGCACCGATGCTGACGTCGAATGGGTCGTTGAGGTACCCAGGAAGTCCAATGGCTCGCACACTGGCCGCAGTGACGGCGAACAGCAGCAAGGTTTCCATCCTTTTTTTTTTCCCCTTTTCTTGGCTTTTCTTCCGAAGGCGGCGAAAGCCCAAACAGCCACCGCGAGAATTGGTCAGCCACCATCAAAAAAATGAAGAATATAATGTGCCAGAAAATAAAAACAAACAAACAACCAACAAAAGGGGTATTCTAAGTGCCTTGAAGCTGCTTCCCGTCTACTCAAGCTCACAACTTCCAGAAAGAGGAGCTGCATTTGATGTAGATTGCACCCTCCCCCTCTCACGGCCGCGGCTGACTGACGACCTAACGCTGCCAGTTCCAATCACAGAGCTTGTGGGAGACGCAGGAACGGATCCAAAATTCGAAGGACTTCCAAAAGAACTTCCCATATCTCGCAGCTCGCTCAAAATGGCACCACTTGATGCCAACTTCCCAACACTGTCCAGCATCGCGGCAGAGACAACGTGACCTCGCCTACGTGCCTTCTTTTCATCTGCTGCTCGTATGGCAGCAGCCGCAGAATCAGTCGGAGCGGACAAAGTGTCTGCCTTATCGTCCCTGATTCTGGTGCCATCCAGTGATGGCCGTACTGAAGAAGTGGCAGTGTGCTGGCGCAAGAGCCCAGACATTGGCAAGCCTTGAAAGCTGTCGCAGTCATATTCTTCATCGCTGTCTCCCCGCTCATAATCTGCGTATTCCCCAGACGTGTTACGGCGTTGATGACGATTCCGACGCAAACTTTCATCAATTGATCCACGAATACTATCGTCTGGTATCCGAATACTTGAATCTTCCAGTGGTATCAAGTCAAGAACGTCGTTGATAGAATCTTTTTCGCCGTCACTGTACCGCCGCCGATGCCAGAAGGGATTTCGAGATGACCTCTTGTTAAAGTTGAGAGGAGCAAAACTTTCATCCTCAGAGACCATGCTAGCGCGAGGGCTCAGTTGAGAAGGTGCGACAGACTCTTGTTCATGAGTGTCAGGCTCTTGATTTTCGTACTCTATCGGGCCAAAAACCCAATCCGCATAATCAATCAAAGTCTCAATGATGTTCACTTGGTTGGGCATGTCCGACATACTGCGCTGCAGAGAGTCTAAGTGGGGAGGTGGCCTGAGCACCGTGGGTCCAAAAATGATACTCAAATTCTTGACTGTCATCTTGTTTGAGGCTTCAAAGCTTGATACCCGCTTCAAATGTTGGCAGAGGAACCGCAATGTCTCGAAGTTCTCAGAAGGCAGCTGATGCACAATGTCCTGGATAACACTCATGCGCTCGGTCCAGTCCCTCATTACTAACTCAAAAATTTAAAAACCCAACCAAGGATAAGCGAGGTAAATGAAATAAATTACCAGCCGCGGCCATGAAGGCTTCGTAGTGATCAAACGTCGTCACCGGCTCCATTTTCGGAGGAACACCCTTGCGGAGGCACGATTTCAAAACTCCTGCAACAACATGCACGTCATTATCATACAAGCTACTGCTGCTAAAAGCCGAACTCTGGATTATGGTATCGCCAGCACGGCGGGGTTTCCTGCCCCTCTGCTCCGATGGCGCAGGACTATTATTCCCCAGAAGAAGTGCAGTTCCAGAGGAGGTATTGCCTCGCGATACACCAACTTTGCTAGTACCACCCATTTCAATGATCTTGGACATTGGTCCCGCAGCCAGGGCCTGCAAAGCCTCTGCATCAATGCTCGACCGTGAAGATGAGATTGTATCAGTCAAAGAAAGTCTGGATCCAGCGCGACGTTTTGAGACGGGGTGCTCATTGATGAAGGGCGAGGTCAGAGACGCCAAAATTTGGCTGTCAGGAGGCGGATACAAATGGACCCGGGTAGGGTCCGCATCAAACAAGCGCTCTAGCTTCTGGATCGTCGTGGCACTGCCGGAGATACGGTACAGTCCTTCCGTTTCGAGACCTTTGTGTGAACGACGAAGGATGAGAAAAGCAGAAACCGACATGATGCGAAAAAACCAAACCAACCGATCTCTTCAATTAAACGAACGCACTTGCGCAGGACAAGAGGCACATCTCCGGTCCACTCAAGTCCGCTTCGATAGGTTCCATTACCACTAGCAAAAGTACCCACGCTCATACGCTTGATGTCCTTGTTGCCTTTGGCCGCAACCACCCGCTTCATGCTGCTCGCATTACTACGCACTGTTGCATTCCGCTTGATATTTAAATTCAGACCCCCCCGCTCCTGTCCATTCTTGTGCCCAAACCCAAATGGCAAAAGGGATGGCCGCGCTGGTACAGGTTTTACAGGAGCTACGTACGAGGGCTCTAATGGTGGTTTTCCATCGCCACCTTCTGCTCCGACGGTGGGAGCAGCCGCGACGGTCGCCACCGTGCCTTTTACCCCAAACATTTGGAAAAACTTACGACCTTCCACCGCAGAGCTTTCCGCCATCAAAACAGCGGCCTCGCTCTTGGACACACTATGACTCATTGCCCGCTTGCGACCCAGCTTTAAATCTTCTTTGTTCGGGAAAGGCAAGACTGGCGGCTCCCCAATTGCTGGAATACTCGGGTCAGTGTCGCCTGCGGCGGCCTTTGCATCATAGACGGGTGGGTCACTCTTGCCACGATCCCGCCAGCCTAATCCCCCACTCAGAGACTTCACCATCCCCGGGGCTAACGGTGGTGACAACGGGCTCGGTTCAATCGGCCGGAAAGCTCCGGGTCCCCGTAATCGCGCAATGTGAGTGTGAGGGTCGTCACTGTTGAGTCGGCGGGGACTAACGTGTCCAATTTTAAGCTGGTCTGCCTTGAAGGCCTCCGTTTCAGCTCCTGGACCAGAAACGGACGTTGCAGTGTCAGGAGTCGGTTTGTTCGCAGCAGCTGCGGCCGCCGCCGCTGCTGCCGCCGCTGCCCTCTGTCCCTTGCTCGTGAAGATCTTTGGGAACGACGATTTGTGCGACAAATCACTCGGCGATGTCCCGTAAATAGAGGCGTTCGATGCTACAGGCGGAGAGCCATCTGGATTCAGAATCATAAATTCCTGCGTCGACACGCTTTCTCTTCGCTGAAGCTTGCCGTTACTTGCCGCTCCAGCACTTCCGTTCCCCCCCGACGAATGCCACCACCCGCTTCCCTCGGCGGGACTCGCCATACTTCCTGTTGTCAAGGTAGGACTGCTGCCACGCTTGGACTCACTAGTCCCCATCCCAAACGATAAGCGCGTCAAAGACCGCTGAATAAACCCGGCTCCACCCACGCCACTTGCAATGCTAGCATTTGAAGCCCGTGCCGTCACTGTACTCCCGTTTGTCGCAACACGACTCATAGCTTGTAGTTGCTGTTGTTCCCAGACGCCGTATGTGCTCACCATCGGGTCAAAGCTTAGCAGCGAAGCACCCTTTACAACCTGCACCCACTCGTCCAACTCAGCCTTCTTCACACTCGCGGAAGGCTTGGTGATCACACTATGGTTGCTGTTGACGGTGTCCCCGTTATTGGTCGGGGCAGCAGATGCCGAAATGGTCCAGTCCCAAGTGAGTTCGTCAACGATATCCAACATCAGGCGCTCCTCTTTTCCGCTTGGGTTCGTATCTAAGGGGGAAGGAATCCCGACGCGTACAGACAGAGAAAGGTATGATGGGTAGGTAGTTTGTGGAGTAGGAACCTCATTGAACGTGCTGAAAATCTGACTAGAACTACTGCGCGTGAAAACGTATTCCAAGGACGACAAGTGCAGAGGAATGTAATGAATTAGCATACGCTATGTTGCAATCACGTTAGCCAAACAACAGCGAAGAAGAAAGTAGCGCAAACTCACAGGCGCGTTCTTTACATCGTTCGGTGACAAGCTGCTCCAGACCGACCGCACACTGTCTGTGCTTGTGCGTCGGAGATGGTGCTCAGTACGGTCTCCTGCAGAGCCGTGCCCGCCGCCACCTCCGCCCGCAGAGGTAGCTGGTGGGATAGGACTGTTATTTGTCACACGTAGCCGGAAGTCCGCTGAGGAGGAAGGTCGCTTCAGATTCTGATTATACAAATGCGCGGCAGCAGCTTTCGTCCGGCGGCTGATGTTATCAAAGATCTGTATGGTGTCAGCCTTCCGCAAACCACTCCAAAATGCCACTCACTTTGTTGAACCCGATTTGTGGCTTGCTGGCAGCACTCCCCTCCTTTCCACTCAAACTCCCGAAACTCAGCTGGCTGCTTCTCCTTCCCGATGAAGAGGCCGCCCCAGTAACAGCAACCCCGGCACCAGAAGGCTGAAACAGTCCGCTGTTCCTCCGCGCACCCATACTGCCTTCGTCATCCGCACTCGTGGGTTGTGGGGTCACATTATCCCCCGCGGCGGCACCTGGCGTGTGATACTGCTGCGGACTAGAGGTAGAAGCGACTGCCGAGTGAGGCAATCCCGGCATAACCAAGTAAAAGAACATATATCGCCCACGCACTTCGACGTAATATAGACCCCAGTCTTCCTCGTCGTCTGCACTGCCGCTGGCGATAGCCGCGCCGGGGTAACTTAGATTACTGGCAATGCTCGGACTGCGGCCCGATGCGTCCATGTACACACCCTGCTCGTACATGCTCGGTAACGTGCTGTTGCGACTACGTTGCGTGTTCAGAAGTGACATGATGCTACGTCCACCAAACAGGTTCTTTCCACCACTCGCTGTGTTGCTACGTTCTCCCCCCAAACCAGACGACGGTGTGATCGTTGCCGCAGTCGATCCACTGGTGCTATTATTACTGTTGGTACTTAAATTTGAGAGAGTACTGGTGGTAGGTCGCACGCTGGGGAACAAGGAGCTATAGTTGCTTGTGTTTGGAGCCAGCCGCAAATGTTGCAAGTCGCGACGAAACAGATATCCCGACTTTCTCAAAGGCCATGTCGAGATTTGTGCGAGAATTTGTGGGTGCACAGGGTCCTTCGGATACAAAAAGTCCAGGATCTGTGGTGTTAAAAGTGAGGTAGAATAAGATTTTCTTTTGTAGTTCTGAGAACAACCGCCGTTCACTTACCCCGCGCACTGGCAGCTCAAAATCAGGTTTCAATGAAGCAACTCCAAGGGACCCCGCGGGCACGATCCCAAACTGCAATTCCGCCTGTGGCTGCGGCGGTTGAGGCTGCTGTTGGCCGTCTCCACCTCGCACGTCCACAAAATCCATGGCTTCCGCAGATGCAGAAATCACTATCGGCTTCGTAGAGAGCGTACTGCTCTCATCAAGATCTTCTATCGGCGCGACAACAGCGGTCACTGCCGGAACTGAAGCGGATTTCGAAGGAATCGCTGCTGCTGATGTAGAAACATCCTCGTTTAAAGGAGCTGTCGTAGTGGTACCAGGGACTGACTTCGGTCTGGAACCTTCATGCGCGACTTCGACGTTGATTCCAACACCACCCGCACTCCCAACACCACTATCACTGTCTGCCAGCGAAATTGATGACTGCTGAAGCTGTAGCTGTGGCACAGACGCTTGTCGCGACTGCGCTCCCGGTTGAGTAGAACTGGGAGCCCCAGATCGCGAGCTACCACTCGCCGTGGCTGCTGCTGCTGCTGCTGCCGCAGCAGCGGCGCCGGCAACAAGAACACGCTCTAGAGCGCCAACTCCCCCCATGCTTCCAGCCTTGTCGCTTGTGGCGAGGGAGGGCGCGAGGAGCGACTCAAGAGCGCTGCTACTAACAGCAGATACCGGCGCTGCTACACCGATTGTTGTCGCATGAGTTGTCAGGATGTTTGCAGTTGATTCTGAAAGTACAGAGACGGGTACAGAAGGTGATGACGTTGGCTGTGTGGGGGTTGGCGTAGGAGGTGGAACAGGCGGAACTGTGACCTCGAGAGCACTCATCACCGAAGAGCTAGCACTGGACGTAACTGTGCTGTTAACTGCAGTTTCAGAGAGAGAAAGTGGGGGTGCGGTGGAGGTTGGCGACATTGTCGCAGCGATGGGAGTAGTTATAGATGCAGATGCTGTTGACACAGGGGCGATGTATGATTGTATTGCTGGTGCTGTTGCTACTGTTGTTACTACCAAGTTGGAAGTTGGAAGCGGTGTGGACGCAGTGGACGAGGAAGGAGTGACAATGGCCGCAGTGATAGAATCTGCATGTGAAGAATCCGCTGGAAGAGGCGTACAAACTGGAGTCAGCGAAAGTGGAGTTTCCGATGCGACGGATGCCGAGGATGCGGAGGCGTCCGACTTAGGCTCACATGTTGATGGAGGTGGAGTCACAAGAGCTGATGCGCCAAAAATGGACACAGAAGCGGACGGAATGGATATAACAGCAGAAGTTTCTTTCTCTTTTTGTTGAGGCATATGACTGCGGGGTAAAGAATCGAAGGCATGATTGCGCGGCAGGGAATCATAAGCAGGGGACGACGGCGCTTGTGCTGGGGACGGAGCCGCAAAAATTTGAGAAACGCGGCGCGAATCACGAGGCGTCGCAGGTGTGGCGGGTGTCGAGGGTGCAGTGGAGGAAGGCAAAGAATTTGCCGATGGCAAGACCGAAACAGCGAGCGCGGCGGACACATCCACAAGCAGCTGCCGGTTGTAGTCCACACTCAATGGATTTGTGGACGTTGGTGCGACGACAGGAATTGCCGGAGAGGGAGGGAGGGGCGCAGCGACTGCAATTTTGAGCGCTGAGACTGAGGGTGGACGAGACAGGAGGGCGGTTTTTCGGGGGACAAGATCAGGGGGTTGGGGTACGGCTTCGGCATTCTGCGATTGTGATGGTAATGTTTGCGAAGGCGGTAACGATTGGGTGGGAGTAGAAGCCGTGGGAGACGCTGCAGACGCAGTATGAGGGTTGAGCGGCTGCAGTGGAGTGGTGGTCGCCGGGGAGGGAGGAGTGGAGCCATTTAAACTTGCAGTGCTGGTTTTCGTGAGTAGCAGCTGAAGCGCTGAGATTGGGTGCCTTTCAGATTGCTTTTCCTGTTCAATGATAGTGGAGAGTGGTGATGGGATGAAACGTGTCAGCGCACAGTCGTGCCACGCACAATAACCAGTCGATCTATCTTTACCTGAGCCGGCGGAGTTAGAGCTAGCGGCTGTGGCGACACCACGGAGTGAAGAACGACGTTCGCAAGGGCTTGTTGATGTTGTTGCTGTTGAGGGGAAGAGTCTGGAAGCGGTGGGGCCGGCAGTCCGGGGCCCACGGAAGCCTGAATGACCGCAATTATTGGCTGTGACAGTGCCAGCGCGGGGTTGGGGCCGGGCGCTGGGCCTGGGACGGGGACGGGAGCGGTGGCCGTTCCAGGCTCGGCAGCCACTGCAACCTGGGACGCCAACGTCCTAACATCGGACCCTGATTCGCGGCTTGCTTCGTCGCCCCTTCCCCTGTTCTCGCCCCCGCTGCCAGTGCCATTCAAGCCGATGCTGCTGCTGCCGCTGCGGAGTGCAACAGGTGCAGCCAACGACATGGATGCACGATTTTTTTCCCTCTCTTTCCATCATCGGTCAGCCACCAAACACAGTTAGTTAGTGAGTCAATTGGAGGAATAAGGATTTCAGGAGAGTGAAAGGAGCTGCTCGACTGGCAAGCAAGGAAGGGACTCAAAGGGGTAGTAGTTGCGGCGTCATCTCATTGAATCGAGCGTGTCCTAATGATCCTTCAGTCATTCGTCGTCGTCCGACTTCCCTTCTCGGCGCATTTCTCCCCCTTTTCGCCCTCGCAGGAAAGAAGGATGATTCACCGACAAGGAAAACTTTTCAATAAAAATGACGACGAAACAAGGCAAAGGCAAGGTGTGCCTCGCATACTCTGGTGAGAGGACGGATGGATGGCGATGCGAGTCTGAGACTGATGACGGCATGTATCTGTTGTACTATAAACAGGCGGTCTGGACACGTCTTGCATCCTGGCGTGGCTGTTGGAGGAGGTAACCAGTCGGCACAGAAACGCCGGGAAAGGAACTGCCATCACTAACTTGTGGCAAAATAGGGCTACGAGGTGGTCGCATACATGGCAAACGTGCGTTGGGTTTTGTCTTATCCCATCGCTTATCTCTCTCGGAAGCTCATTTTCATTTCCAACCCGCAGATCGGACAAGAGGAGGACTTCGAAGCAGCTCGCGTGAAGGCACTCAAGATTGGTGCTACCAAGGTCTTCATCGAGGTGAATGACTACTGGCCGTTTGTGTGTCGCGTGAGCTTGTGCTCACTTAAAGCAAAACCAGGACCTTCGCAAGGAGTTTGTCGAGGGCGTCGTGTTTTCTGCCGTTCAAGCCAATGCGCTCTATGAGGGTGTCTACCTGCTTGGAACTTCTCTCGCGCGTCCAGTCATCACGAAGACCCAAATTCGTATCGCGAACCAGGAGGGCTGCGACTTCGTATCTCACGGTTGCACCGGAAAGGGCAACGACCAAGTTCGTTTTGAGCTTGGATACTACGCCATCGACCCTTCCATCAAGGTTATTGCTCCCTGGAGAATCCCAGAGTTCTTCGAGCGCTTCCCAGGTCGTCCAGCGCTGCTCGCTTACGCGGCGGAGAAGGGCATTCCTGTCTTCCAGACGGCCGCCAAGCCCTGGTCTACGGATGAGAACTTGTACCACATTTCCGTTAGTTCCTCTCTCGCGTCATGCTTTTGACTTCTTGTTGATCGACGAAAAATGCAGTACGAAGCCGGAATCCTTGAGGACCCCAACGTCACACCACCCAAGGACATGTGGAAGCTTATCGCGGACCCTGAGGATGCACCCAACACACCTGAGCGCATCAGCATTCATTTTGAGAATGGAAAGCCGGTCAAGGTGGTGAACAAGGGTGACGGCAAGAGCATCGCAGACGGCCTGGACCTCTTCCTGTATTTGAATCATTTAGGCAGAAAGCATGGCGTTGGCAGAATCGATATTGTGGAGAATCGCTTCATTGGAATCAAATCTCGCGGGTTAGGCTTCTCCCCAATGCATAAAAGCTGTATGTCATTTGTAACATCAGCTTGCAGATGCTACGAGACTCCAGGGGGAACTATCCTTCGTGCTGCTCACGTTGATCTGGAAGGTTTGACTCTGGACCGTGAGGTTCGCCGCCTGCGGGACCAGTTCGCTCAGCGCTTGTCTGAAATTATTTACAATGGTTTCTGGTTTTCTCCTGAGCGCGAATTTATTATGGCTGCCGTCGAGCAGAGTCAGCAGACTGTTGCTGGCACCGTTCACTGTGAGTGACTCTGTCTAGCGACTGTGCGAACTCTCATAACGTTGCCTCTCAGTGAAGCTCTACAAAGGCAACGTGATCATTGAGGGCCGTGAATCTGCCATCTCGCTTTACGACGACAAGATTGCATCCATGGATATTGCGGGAGGTTTCAACCCAGGAGACTCGGATGGATTTATCAAGATCAATTCGATTCGACTTAAGGCGTATGTGGCCCAAAAGAAGAAGGTCACTGGCTCTGGTTTTTAATCTTCTTCTGGGAACGGAAATTGAAAAAAAGAAAATTCAAAAATCGTCTTCTTCATCCCAATCAACGTCGGCGGCGTCCGTCTCATTTTGCATTTTTGTCAATCCTGTCAACTCCTCCAAATACTTTGGTTCGGCCAACACTTTATGCACAAAATTAGCGTTATCCTTTTGAAATTCTGCGAGCACAGCAGGAGAGCATGCAGTGCACTTGTCATAAGCACGGCCGTGTACGAGCAAGTTTTGAAAGTGAGTCAGAAAACCACGGATCTGATGCGGAACGATACCCAATGGCTGAGAGGTTGGATCGGTAGGGCTTGCAACAGATTCCGAAGGAGCCCAGGCTCTGTTGGTTGTTATTGAATTCGTTGAAGAACAGAAGGAACACTGAGGGAAAAGGGGTTTACCCATTGGGGTGATTCAGCAAAGAAACCATCAGTTCGACTGCCAAACCGCTAGCTAGCAACGACAGACCAGGTCGCGTAACGGTACATTGCTGATCTAAAGTTCTATCACTGAGAGACTGGTGGAAGCGAAACCATGTTATAGCGCAACGGTAAATATAATCGCAAGGTCAAACACTCACATCCGTTGGAGCAACTACGTCGTTACAATAATAGCATCCCATCAATCCACCGTGTACCTCATCGCCACAAAGGGCGGGTGGTTCACCAACCCGGACACCATGTCTCATCACCAAAAATGTGTCAAATCCAAGTGCAGTGTTGATCACGACTTTACCCGCTGCAGCACCCATAACAGTTGGTAGCCAGCGGGCCTCACGCGAATCCGTCAGCAAGAACACAACATCGTGGGATTCAATCAGACCGCCAAGTTTTGCCACGTCACGTTCTGTGGCTTCGAAGGAAGAAGAGGGATGACCTGGCATCGGAATAGAAAAATTGATGCCGTCGGCTTCCTGTGAGACTTGTTAGACCTCGAACCAGTTAACAAACGAAAAGCATTTACGATTCCAGGAAAAATAGATTTCAGAGTATCGGCAGCAGCAGCCGCCTTTGGCTTCCCGGCAATGGAGTCTTCAAATGTGAACAACGGCTGGCGCACAGGATTTGAATAGGAAACCGTCCCATTGTCCACCAGGGTGATTTTTCTTACACCCCACGCCTAAAGAAACGACAACTATGTCAGGATAGTCGTGTGCGTTGACTGCTTGAAAATCAATTTACCATCAAAGCACGCGCGACATAACACCCAAGCGTTCCTGACCCTAACAACAGGCATTTGGTTTCGCTTATTTTTTCGAGCTGAAGCTGCGGCATAATGCGCCAGCGCATCAGCTTAAGGTTTAGGTCCACCGCAGTTTCCGCGAGTCGGTTTGGGTCCATCATAGGGGCCAAATCCACAATGCGCGGTCCAAGCTTCCCGGCTGGATTCTTTTCCCATCCCACAAACTTGGGACATTCGTCTGGGGCTTCCATGTTAGAAGGAAACGCAAAGTTTCTCCTTCAATACCTGGCAAAGATCCAGGCAAGCTAACTGCCATGATAACAGTGGGCGATTGATCGCGCTTCCCGCCACCCCCTTGAAGAGATTCGCGGTAGCAAATCACATTGACACAGTCAATCTTAAATCGATGTTTTAGGAGGATCAAGAAATTGCGGAGGGGCCATCCCGGGTTGTTGAACAAATTTGACGGGTCCGCAAAGAGAACCGTCCACTAGCGAAAGTATGAAATTTGTTGAAGGTCTTCGCAGAAACGTACTCACTTTTGCTCGAGGGACATCCGACCAAAAATGATCCCAGTCTTTAAGCGTACCAAGTTCGATCTTCTCTTTGCCTTCGCCGTCCATCACCTGTTTAACGAGGGAAAAAGTGGAAGCTCGCGATGCTTCGTCACGGCGAAGGAAAGCGTCGAGTTCAATCCGCAGTGAATCCAACAGGTGCATATTCGACACCCATGCATCTTTCAACGGGGTAATGGATGAGACTGTAAAGTGTTCCGTGGGCAAGAGAGCGGGGAATGCGAACCAATAGTAGAACTTGTACTTTTTCAAGTCGGCGAAAGTGAGCAGAGTGAATGTAGCCAGTAGATGGTGATTCGATAAGGCTTCTCCGGACAGAATATCGTCCCAGAGCTGAGGGTTGTTGTTCGGTGGTGAGTAATCAACAAGTGGCGTAGAGTGTAAGGCAATGCCGATACCTTGGCAGCGGCCTGCCTGAGTAATGCATTCTTGTCTGCATTCCTGAATTCTTCGACAGTGTTCGTGTTGATGAGGGATCCGAGGGATCCGAGGGATCCGAGGGCAGCCGCGCTTGGTTCGCCACCGCCCCTATCACCACCACCTCCACCACCACTACCATCTCTAACTTTAATACGTCCTTCGATATAATCAAACGCACCGCCGGCAACGCATAGCAGATTGCTCGCGCCGACGCCAAACGTCCCGCGGATTGAGCGTGCGCTCGCGTCCAGTTTAAACTCGTCCATCTTGCGCTGCGTCAGCGCGTGCCTGTCCCCGCATCCGCGTAAGCACTCAACTACTTGAGCACAATGCGTGCAAAACGTGTGACTTGCCAGAAGTTGGCCTCCACGGCGCTTGAGAACGGCGCAAACTGGAGGAGTGGCGACATTATCTTCTGCCTGCCTCTTTTGATGCTTGCAAAAATTGAGGAAGCAACAATACACCCCCAATCACCAACCCATCCACACCTTAATTTGTAATGTGTGACCACCGTTTCTCATTCTTACTTTCTCTTACTACCTCACTTCTCAATATTCAACGTTCACAGTGGTAGAACTTTTTGAAGCAGGACGCCTGACTGGTAAAAAGGTTCTACCACCGTTGAAAATATGGCTAATAAAAACAAAAAACGATTCAGGAAAGGAATTTCCACCAGAGCAGGAATTTTGCGATCTGAAACATGTGACGAACAGAGTGCCGCACAAAAACCCCCAAAATATCCGTCGTTGCAGAAATAAATCCATTCGAAATGCTTGCAAAATACTAAAACAAAAAAATGAAAGCAAACAGAAACAAGATTCCAGACCTCGTGAGTGACTTCGACTCAGGTGACTTTCGAAAGCCTATGCAGAGGCGATGTACAACCAGTGCCAGTGCGGACGAAATGACGGTGCGTTGAAGAGGACAAGGAGGTGAGCCTTGAAATATTGGGATCGCTCTAACGCAATCCAATTGTGACACGTCCCGTTGACGTCCCGTTGGAGGACACGCACCGCTAATAGATAGAGCGGTTCAGATTTAGAATTGGAGAAAGAGCTAACTCGTTGTTGAAATGCTGGGTTCATAAATTCATGATCTGAAGCCATTGTTGGAATATTGGTCCTGCCATTCATGTTATTCCCCTTGAAGCTGACTCGCTTGCTGCCGTTCTTGCTGCTGTTGAAGATGCAGATGCTGTTGAAGTTGTGAATGCTGTTGCTGGTGTACAAATCCACGTTGCCACGTCACAAATACCCGAATTACACCACCATTTAGGAACTGTTTGTTTGAAACTACAGCTAAAACCGTCAGCACTCTACTCCTCACCGCCATTGTCTTGCGCGCAGCCTCATGTGTTAAAATCTCCAATAATACCAATACCTATATTGGCGGTTGCTCTCCTGAATCCCCACTCGGGTTTACGAATCGTCGTCGCAAGCAAGGCATCTACGGCGAAGATCAAAATATCATTGCTCTGTCTATTTATTTAAGTAGGGAGTTTGTGGGTTGCGACTCAGATTTAAGGCGCAAACTTTTCACGCCTGACAAGTGCGAACAAAACTTACTTTGAATTTGACTCGTTGATGTCGTCAAATTGAGTTATGTATTGAATGAAATTTCAAATCCTAACCAAAACTCACTTTTTCTTTGTCAAAAACCTTAAATGGTGTATATAAAAAAACTGGGAAATTCAAATTATTTTCTAATTGGGGATAACTTGAAGGAAAAAAAATGTTTATACTAAGTATATTCCTATTTAATAAAGTTATGTAGTAACTGAGATATGAATATTTATTATCTTAAGTCTTGAATAGGGGCTCGTATTTCATTTTGAATACTGCCTGGAAATATTAACGAGAATACTTGTTAGGCACTTGCTCTTTGACGCATAGTTAGTCGTCATCGTCACATCAACAGTGGTTGACGACTATGATGAAAAGCTTGACGATTACAAGAAGAAGCTGCCTGGTCTTTTGAGCGGAACGAAGAACTTGATTGTACGTGCATTCGTTGTTATTTTTGATATCATCGAATTTTCTAAAGAAATATGCGAACGTTGACAACATGGTCAAGCGAATTTCTCGTCTTCTTGACAGCACTGCTTCAAATCTATCGTATCGTTCGGGTCGCGTTATTTCTTCAACCCAGGCGCATGACTTCGTCCTGCGACTGAATTACCATGGGCCGATCTCTCACGATGACGAATTCATAGTTGGGACGATAGATGACAAGTCTCTATCGGAATTGTTGGAAACTGTGGAGATACGCTGCTATCGGACCAATTTCGTGTTGCGGTATTTTTCGTTTGCTGGAGTCTTTCAGTTCACGCCTGATTGTACAGGACTTCAGATTCTGTCGTACTTTCAGCATGGTCAGTTTACCGGACCTGCTTGTTTGTGGGACTAGAGGTGATTGGTTTGGTTGTTGTTTTTGGCAATCTAATAATGAATTGTTTGACAGATTAATCAACATATGAACCCTGACAAACGCAAAAGATTCATGCGACCCTAGCCGCGCAGACATCTATCACAATTTCACCAATTACAAGAACAGCGTCGACAATGGTGTTATGTTGTCCTATGTATATCTTTTTTATCGAGGCGCGGGAGGCATTTATAAACACACTCAGCATGTTGGAAAAGAGAGGCGGCGTACGGAAATCGTTAGAGGATATTAGGGATTGGGGCAAAGATGAAAAGGTGGAGGACAGCCGTCGCAAGGGAGACATTGATTGGGTCACAGTACTTAACCGTGAGCTTTTGATGGAATTTGGAGGATTGACCGATGAGCGGTATGATCGCCTTTACTAATTAAAGAAAGCTAACTTTTATGAACTGTAAAACTAGGCAGCAGCGATACATATCTTTCGACATCTACTCTACTTCTAGTCGTCTCAATACGCCCACGCAGGCCTCACTGCCCCGGTAGCTAAGCATGTTGCGTGAATTACCCGAAAACGTCGTTGAGGATATTAACACAATCACTCAAGAATACTGCGATCGGCAACCATATGAAACCAAGGGAACAAAATTGAATATGAAATCACTCTAACCCTAAATCGAATAACAAAATATTTGTCCACACTTTAACAACAGTACTTGATACTTCATTTGACAAGTTACAAGAACTTGAGAATATGAATGTCCTTTATACTGATGAAAATGATTTGACAGAACTGATTGTTTTTTTAGCAGGGAATGAGCGCGTAGTATACAAATGAAGATGGAAATGATGTAAACTGTAAGCCAGGCATTGGTAATTAAAGGCAAGTGGGCTTCCTGATGAATGGAATGTAACCAAAAGCTTTGTAAGCGAGACTGATAATTGGGCAAACAGTTCATCATTTCTTCACATGGACAACAATGGCAAATGCGACATGCATGAGGCTGTAGTTGCAAGTACATTTTTGGATGGGATGTTTCAGATCGCGTTCCGATTAAATTCGGATCAAATTCAAAGTTTCAATTTTTGAGAAAAGAAGCCGCGGTGAGAGGAGTGAAATGAAAACAGTGGCTGCATATTACACCGTAATGTGTGGATGGGCAGGCGAATGGGGGGAGGGGTCAAGAAATGAAATCAGGAAAGTTCGGTTATTTTTGGAAGGAAAAGAGTCAAATCGAACAAGCGACCGTACCATGTTCCAGAGGCTCAAGAAGGAAGAGGGGTCCCATACGAGGTCTCTAACCGCGTCCGTGGCTGATGCCCATTCGGAGGGCACGCACTCGCACTCAAAAAGCTCGACTCCGGCACTCGGCATCCCAGCAGGTGGCCACCAACACTCGTTGTCCGAAACCAGCATTGCAGATTTTGAGGTATGCGCCCATCACGCGCCCATCAGCATACCGGCAACATCTCGCTGATAATAGTGAAACTAACTTAGTCGTTCGCCGCCAATGTGAATACCAAACTCAAAGGGCATCCATATATCAGTTCACTTACAGACACAGAAATCCGTCGCTTCCTGATTGCGCATAGAAACAATGCGAATCACGCACTTAAACATATTCAGATGACTCTGGTGAGGTTGCTTTAAAATCATCACAAGCCTAACAAGCCCGTAGGACTGGCGAAACACCATCAACTACAACTCCATACTCAGTGAAGATTTTAGCGACTTGGAAGCCACCGGGAAACTTACTATTGAGTGCACAGATTCGCAACAAAATGCCATCATGATATGGCAGCAGAACCGCCATATCCCGTTGCCTGGCACAACCGCTTCAAATGGCTCGTCCATTACAGCAAATTCCGCACCAGCCACACCAAAACTCTCTTCTAAAGAAACCAAAGATGCGATGCAAGCCTCCGTCGACCGTAACCTCCGTTTTTTCATTTACACAATTCTTCGCGCACATCAAACCCACCGCCTTCGTAGTGACAACAAGCTCGTTGTTATTATTGACCGCATTGGTATGACTCCTGCGAACTACGACCAACCGCTGGGCAAGGCAATCATTGCAACCATGGTGCATTTCCCGGAACAGTTTGAGGCTTACTACGTCTTCCCCAAGAATGCCGTCTTGATGGTTGCTTGGAAGGTCACGCGAGTGTTTTTGGATCCTGTGACAGTGGCTCGCATTAGGCTCCTGGGAGAAGGAGAGGTTAAGCCCATCCTGGGAGCATTTGTGCCGAAGGAGGAGCTCCTTGTTCGATATGGTGGATCAAAAATGGATCCTCATGATGATTCTGATGTTGTTGTTGTTGGCGGTGGGCCCCGTTCGACCACTCATGATGCTGTTGCATTGGAGGATCTCGACAATGACGCAGACGATGACTTCGTGGATGCAGCTGATGGAAACGATGTGGCTACTAGTGCAAGCTCATTCCAATTGGACTTACGTGGGCATACGGAAGGAAAAGAAACTTCCAGTCTATTAACTGCGAAGGACAGTGCTTGTTCACCAACATCTCCTTTGCAGACGTAGCTACTTTTTTCCAAATTTATGTAATCTCCGTCATGCATTCAACGTTATTTATTTGATTTGTTTCATTGTGGTGCCCGTCTCATTTACTTGACAGTAAAGTATAGCACGTTTTTAAGTGCCGAAAATCAACGAAATACGTTGTTTATGTCATCTCTCTGAAATATTTTTGATTAAATTTGACGTCTTTTCAAAAGCAAAGATGACCAGCTCTAACAATGTACTTTGCCAAATAATGGGCAAGTGTATTCACCCAAAGTGCGCTCTGAAGACTGGTTTTAGAATAATGATTGCTATAGGTGCGCTGGTTCTAACCAGAAGGCATTAAATAACTCTTGAGAGCCAAAAAAGTAAAAGACAACGAATCCGGGAATTGCTCGAAAAGTCCAAAATCCGTCCAGGTTCGGATACCAGAAGGGGTGCGAATGACCTTGCCGTCAGATCGGTTCCTCCGGTTGCGACTGAAAGGTTAAAAAGGCGCAAGTGGGAGATTGTATCAATACCAAGGGTTAGGTTCATAATGTTCTTTGTCGTCGAAGGTGTTCAAGAATGTGGGTGCAGCGCACCGAATAACCCTGGTCCTGTCTTTTCTAAATGGAGGACCATGAGCAAGCGTGGCACACAGAGAAACACTCTCACTCTGTGCATGGTTCTGGATCAGACTGTAAATTGAAGATGTAGTTCAATATTTTTTGAGATCAGAAAAAGTCTGCTCTTGCACTGATAAATGTGGAAACTTTGAGAAAAAAGTGAAGGAAAAAATATCAGAGACACTGAAATACCTGATGAGTGTTGACCCATTAGTGACTGACATCAAGCCTTTATACTCTATGAAAAAAGGAGACAGTTCAGAACTTAGCAAGTTGATTCATTCTGTCAGCAAAAAAGTGCTAGCAAACCTAGTGAAAGAGTATAAAAAACAGAGAACAATGTAGCGGCAAAATGGGGGACTGTATAGGACTGATTCCAATGAAGGCAGTTTGAAGACACTCCCTCTGCCAGTGTGTGCACTTTGCCTGTTGCCACAGAGTATGATAGTGAGATTGTTGACTGTTGGGTTCAGCCCTTTAACAAGTGTGGTGATATTGGTCAACTGTTGTCTGCTGCACCTGCTTAAGGTAAATCCTTCTTTTTCTTTTCAATGACAGAGCAGTGAAACTTGGTTGACCTGTGGATGCAACAATTCTGTTAGGGAATCAAAGGGGAAGATATTTAGAAGTTGTTTTTTTGTTTCAATAAGAACACTGCTTCTTTTATAGAGTTTTTGGGCCGGAAAATTAGTTAAGATACATCTGGATGATAGCAACATTCAACCTAAAATTTCAGATAAGTATTGTAAGATCTGTGAATCATGCGAAACTGCAGCTGAATCTTTATCTGGGTGGAACCGGAAAGCTCATTATGTAATACCTGCCTCCAAGAGTGTACACGATGAATTGAAGCTTGGAGGTTTGCATTCTTGATCTGTTTGTTGGAGGAGGCAGCGAGTAAGATCTGGAGTTATGTCAAGCCAACAGTTGAAAACTGGGTGGTGGTCCTTCCATGAGACGAGGACTTGGTGTTTTCCATCAATTGTTTGCTGGTGTAGAACCTTGTTGATGGTACGGAGATCGAGTGGCTGGGCATCAAGGGGATGAGAATTTTCATTGTGGTAGTAGAGCCACAACTTTTCTGGATGGAACACGTTATGGATGTCCCATGAGTCAGGGATGTTGAGTCAGCAGGAAGGGGCATTTCTGACAAGCCCGGTGATTTTGTAGGGTCCCATATGTATTGATCTGAGAGCTTGTCAGTGGGGCAATAGTGGATGCTTGGAGGCTTGAAGTCCTTGAGGGAGATGAGGACAAGATCTCTGACTTGGAAAGGTGAGCAGAGATGGCAGTGATTGGAGACAGAAGAATAATGATCTTGCGCATCCCATATGCAGTCTTTGGCGACTTGGTAGGTAGCCTTGAGATCTCGTAGAGAGAGAGTGGAGAATAAACTGTAAAATTGATGTTAAAGATGGATTGCGGATGGCAACCAAATTCGAGAAAGAAGGGTGTATAGCTGGTTGAAGAGTTGACAGTGTCGTTGATGCCGAATTCGACCTTGGCAAGGTGGAGATCCCAGTCATCTTGCTGGTAATTGACGATGTGGCGCAGTGCTTGGAGGATCCAGTCATTTTTCTGCTCCATCTGGCTGTTGGTCTGAGGGTGAGCTGTTGTGGCAATGGTTAATTGGACGTTATGTGAACAACAGAGCTGTTTCCAGAAGCGGGAGGTGAACTTGGAGTCACGGTCAGAGATGTAGTGGAGGGGAATGCTGTGTTGAACAAAGATGTGGCATTCGAAGAGATCCGCAATGTCACGTGTGGTGGAAGTAGTGTGGCAGGGCACTAGGCATGTGCGTTTGGTCATTGAATCGACAACAACCATGAGAGCGTCATATCTGGCTCGAGTGTGAGGTAGTTTGGTCATGAAATCCATGGAGCAGGTGTGCCAAGGATGAGGGGGCACGTCATGTGGCTGGAGTAAGCCGTACGGCAGACGGCGGGCAATCTTGAGGCACTGACAGGCATTGCAGGTCTGTACGAGGCATTGTACATCTGCGTGTAGCTTTGGCCAATGGAAGTAGTGGGTGATACACTCGGCAGTGCGTTCCCAGTTGTTGTGGATGGCTGGACCGTAGGAGTGGGCTTTCCTAATGATGCTGGTATGCAAAGGTCCTGGAATAAAGAGTCAGGTGTGTGACTTGTCAACATAGTAAAGGAGGTTGTCGCAGAACTGGTAACGAGCTATCTGGCTGGTTAGTTCCTTAGGAGCATTCGAAGGGTCATTTTCGAAGGTGTCAGGGTTGGAGGGATCCACCAGATACTGCATGATGTTGATGAATTCGGGGTCAGTAGTACACATGTCCTTGATGTCAGAGAGGAGATCATCCATGATCTTGAGTTCAGTAAGATTGAGTGCAGAGACGGTCGGCAACTGTAATTTTGAGTGAGTGGCTTGTGAGTGGAGATCTACATGAACTGAAGCTTCAGCAGCAAAACGACATCAGGAAAGAGTGTTGGCTACAGTATTCCACTCCCCCGGTGTCCACTGGATGTGAAAATCATAGGACAGGAGGTCGGCAAGCCAGCAGTGGTGGACAGGATGGAGTTTGGGCTGCGTGAGGATGTGGCGCAAGAACTGGTGGTCAGTAAAGACGTTGACTTGGTCAGACCCATAGATGTAGTTGCAGAAGTGCTTGAGGGTTTCCACTAGGGCAAGGATTTCACCCATGTATGGATGGTACTTGGAATCCTTGGGCTTACATTTATGCGAGAAATAAGCAATGGGTTGTTTTATGTTATTATGGTTGGGCTGGGTGAGGTAGCCAGTGATGGCTCGTTCTGACCAATCTGTGGAGATGTGGATAGGCTTGTGTGGGTCAAACATGGCCAGATTTTCTGGTTTGGCCAAGGCAGATTTCACTGCAGTGAAGATTTTTCTTGTGTCTTTGTTCCAGCGTTGGTCGAAGGGGACGGTCTTGTGATTGCGGAGGAGATCCGAGAGAGGGGCCACGAGGGTGGCATGCCGATGGATAAAGCGGTGGATGGTGTTCGCGAGGCCCAGGAAGGAGTGGAGTTTGGAGTAGCTCGTTGGCTCTTCAAAATTGCAAATGGAGGAGGTTTGGGATGGCAGGACTGAGATGGCTCCCTGGGAGACATGGTATCCCAGCCATTCAACGGAGGTTTGGAGGAAGGCACATTTGTGCAGACGAACTCGTAGTTTATTCATGCTCATATGGTGGAGCGTCTTATCAATATGCAAGAGATGATCTTGGAGGTTCTCTGAGAAACAGAGAAGGTCATCAATGTAGGTGGTGAGGAAATCATCAATGAATTCCCAGAATATCCCATTGATGGCAGTCTGGAATGCGGCAGGGGTGTTGGCAAGGCCAAAGGGCATGACAACCCATTCAAAATGTCCATACTTGGTGCAGAAAGCAGTCTTGTGGATGTTGTTGGGACTGATACAAAGCTGGTGGTAACCAGCTGCGAGGTCAAACTTGGAGTAGATCCGTGCATGACACAGGTGGTCGAGGGACTCCAGGATGTTAGGAAGGGGTGCACAATTCTTGATGGTAAGCTTGTTGAGGGCACGGTAGTCAAAGACGAGGCGTAGCTTGTTCTTCTGCTTGACGAAGAAAACAGGAGCTCCATAAGGGGAAATGGAGTCACGGATGCGGGAGTGTTTGAGGAGGTAAGTCAGTTCCTCCTTCAGTACCTTGAGCTCGTCCTGATTCATTGGGTAGATGGGTCAGAAGGGCAGGCTCTGAGTTGCTTCAGGAACTGTGTCAATGCGCATGTCAGTAATGTGCTCTGGAGGTAGCCCTTTGAAGGGCTGGAAGGCATCGGGATACTTGTCTACAATGGTGCAAACATTGGCCAGCAACTTGGATCATGCAATTGCATCGGCGTTGTCACTGGAAGCAGTGGTGGGCTGGAAGGTTGGTGACACTTCGTCAGTGATGTTGAGGATGAGAGCACCAACAATCATGTCAGGTGTGGGCTTCTGGCAGAGCAGGTTGGCAAACAGGGTCACTGAAAGTACCTCGGGGACAGGACGGGGCAGCGTGCATGTCCAGCGGTGAGTTCCAATCCTCACAGTATTGGAAGGCCAGTCAATCACTGCATTCTGGTTGTTGAGCCAGTCCTTCCCAAGGATAAAGTCATAGGCGAGACCTGGGATGGCTGTGAAGGCTCTGGTGTCGTGGAAGGAGGTTCCAGTGATTCGGAAGGCAAGGGGCTTGGTACGCTTCCCTTGGACAAGGGACTTGTCCGCTAGGCATATCTTGCAGTCATGGTTCTCGAAGGAGGTGACCTTGACGAAGGGGAGCTCGGTGCGAATGAAGCTGGGAGTTGCACTGGAGTCAATCAGGATCATGACTGGATGGTCGTGGATGGATCCTTGGCAGATGAGGAGGCCTGGGGCATCAGTGAAAGGAGATAAGTGATGCATGTTAAGGCAAACAAGCAGGGTTGGTCAATAAAGGGTGGTTCTGTGTGGTCAGTGGTTAAATCCGGTCTAGGAAGGGTCAGAGAGTCAGATAGGTCATTTAGTTTGAGTGCAGTAAGTCATTTACTGCTCAGAACTGGCAGAACTGGAGTCGAGAAAGGACTCCTCCTCAGAATCAACTTGAGTGGTGGCGCTTGGACTGTGAGTGAGACAAAGCGCTGGAGTGCTGTTCAAACTTGCAAAATGGACATGGTTCATGGTCTTGGATGGCGTTCGAAGCCTGGAGCTGGGTGCGGCATTCTTGGAGCTTCTGGCAGTGGTCTGTGTCATGGCTGCATGATTGGCAATAAACACACCAACCTTTGGAGCAAAAATACTTCTTCTGTTCTGGGGACAGGTGCTGGAAGTTGCTGGAAGGGCGTTGGTGCTGCTGTGCGTTGGACAGGTCCATTGGGTCCTCGATGTCTGGAAAGGAGTTGCAAAAGGAAGGCGTGCTGGACCATTGGGGGTGTTTGGAGTTGTGGGTAGCCTTGGTGCTACGCTGGTTGGCGCTGTGTCCCTGGCTATGTCTGCTGTGGCAAAAAGTCATGTCGTTGAGCTTCTCTGCCTCTTGCTGGAGCTTCTCAAGGTCGTTATTGATGCGGAAGAGCTCTGGCATGACACATAGATGGAGCTTGAGTCCCTGGAGGTACTTGACACAGAGATGCTTGAGGGAGTAGGTCACACTGGAAGCAGCGATGGCGGAGGTGAGTTTGTTGAACTGGGCTGAGTTGGCACTGGCGGACTTGGACTGGTACAGATTCTCCATGGCCTCAATGGCCTGGGTGAGTGTGAGCTGGGAGCCGAAGGATTGCTGGATCCATTCAGAGTAGCGTTCCCAGGTCATGGTAGCTCGTTCTGACTCCGGTAGACGGCGCCAGGTGATATGTGCATGGTCGTTGAGTCCTGAGGCTACGAACTGGACATAGGTAGGTTGGCCAGTGTCGGTACAGTCGGCGATGGTGGGGGCAAAGCGGTAGAGGTGGCAAATCTCTAGTGAACGGTCGAGGTAGTCGTCCAGGAAGTTCTGGAGCTCGTGGGCTGGTCTGTTCTTGCCAGACCCCGCAAAGGTGATGGGCTTGATAGATGGCATCCTAAAATAGGGGAGAGGACGGGCTACCGTAGTGGTATCCTCGGCTTGAAGGGCCTGGGCAGGGATGGCGGAAGCGGAAATGGCAGCTTGAGAGCAACGCACAGCTTCAAGCTCAGTCAGGAGCTACTGGTGGGTCTGGTTGAGGTTGGCATAGGCTTGGGCAAGCTGCTGGAACTGCTGTTTGGCAGTGAGAGGCATGGGTGTGGTGCTGGAGGTCATAAGGATGTTGGAAGAGGAGGACATTCCTCTGGTGCTACCAAATGTTAGGGAATTGAAGGGGAAGATATTTAGAAGTTGATGCTTTATTTCAATAAGAACACTGCTTCTTTTATAGAGTTTTTAGGCCGGAAAATTAGTTAAGATATATCTGGATGATAGCAACATTCAACCTAAAAAATTTCAGATAAGTATTGTAAGATCTGTGAATCATGCAAAACTGCAGCTGATTCTTTATCGGAGATTTATCCAGGTGGAACCGGAAAGCTCATTACGTAATAAATTGTCGCATCCACAGGTCAACCAAGTTTCACTGCTCTGTCATTGAAAAGAAAAGGAAGGATTTACCTTAAGCAGGTGTAGCAGACAACAGTTGACCAATATCACCACACTTGTTAAAGGGCTGAACCCAACAGTCAACAATCTCACTATCATACTCTGTGGCAACAGGCAAAGTGCACACACTGGCAGAGGGAGTGTCTTCAAACTGCCTTCATTGGAATCAGTCCTATACAGTCCCCCATTTTGCCGCTACATTGTTCTCTGTTTTTTATACTCTTTCACTAGGTTTGCTAGCACTTTTTTGCTGACAGAATGAATCAGCTTGCTAAGTTGTGAACTGTCTCCTTTTTTCATAGAGTATA